>CM077165.1:134469814-134573513 GCA_039583875.1 Platanthera guangdongensis
GTTGGTTCTTAAACCAAAGAATCCATAACTCATTGAGACTAAGTGGATCTACAGGAACAAGCTAGATGAAAATGGCATCATAGTCTAAGAACAAAGCAAGACTGGTTGCCAAAGGCTATAGGCAAGGAAGAAAGAATAGACTTTGATCAGACATTTTCCCCAGTGGCAAGGTTGGAAGAAATAAGGCTATTCCTTGCTTATGCAGCTTACCAAGGTTCAAAGTATTCCAAATGGATGTCAAGTCAGCATTTCTAAATGGTGACTAAAAGAGGAAATTTATGTTGAACAACCCTCAGGCTTTGTAGATCCTCTTTATCCTAATTAAGTTTATAGGCTTAAGAAAGCCCTATATGGACTGAAACAAGCCCCTAGGACTTAGTATGAAACATTGTCTACCTTCTTCATTGAGAACAAATTCTCAAGGGGGAAAATAGACAAGACTTATTCCTTAGGGAATCAAAAGGCAAAGATGATGCAGGAAAACCTGTAGATGAGTCTTTGTATAGAGGGATAATTAGCTCCCTTCTATACTTAACTGCTAGTAGACCAGACATCATGTATGCTACATGTGTCTGTGCTAGGTATCAAGCAAGCCCTAAAGAATCTCATTATACTGCAGTTAAATAGATTTTGAGATATCTTAAGGGAACACCTAATCTTGGTCTTTGGTACCCTAAGAATAGAGACTTTCTACTAACAGGTTATTCAGATGCAGACTTTGCAGGATGCAAAGAAGATAGGAAAAGCACCACTGGTACATGTCAGTTTCTAGGTGGAAGATTGGTGTCATGGAGCGGTAAAAAGCAGACAAGTGTGGCAATATCCACTGCTGAGTCTGAATATGTTGATGCAGGCAGCTGCTGTGCTCAACTATTATGGATTCAACATCAACTTGAAGACTATGGTCTCAATGTAAGTAGAACTCCATTATTTTATGATTCTACAAGTGTCATTTCTATTGCTAAAAATTCTGTTTCACATAGCAGAACTAAGCATATAGAAATCAGATTTCACTTCATTAGAGAACATGTTGAAAAAGAAGACATATGTTTGGAATTTGTCACCACTAATAATCAAGTTGCTGACATGTTCACTAAACCACTAGATGAAACTAAACTCAATCATTTTAAAAAGGAATTAGGCATGCTAAACCTAGAATAAACTAGTAAATTTGACTAAGTAATTCAATGTCGCCACAAAAAGAAATCTGTGTCGACACTTAGTAGTTGGTGTCGACACATAAGGTAAGTTGTGTCGACACATCAAGAAAGTTGTGTCGACACTCAGAGTTTGGTGTTGACACATAGAATTTCTGTCACTTAGATATTGGTGTCGACACATACAGTCATTTGTGTCGACACGCAGATTTTAGTGTCGACTTTTAAGGATGTCTGTGTCGACACATCTCTATCGGTGTCGACACATAGTGTTGAATGCCTCTGTCAAGACCTTAGAAGTCTGTGTCGACACCATCTCAACTGTGTCGACACATTAAGTTTTTTTTAACCCGCCTTTTGACCTTCTATATTTACAAACATATAAATAGGTCAAAGTACAACTTTGTCGACTACGCTCTCAACATTCTCGAGACCAAACCTTTGTGTCGACAAACCTTCATCTCTCTTCTCCTAAATCTCTCATCCCTAATGGCGCCAAAACTAGAAAACAACATCAACGAGGGCTATGAACTTGTTCGTGATGCGTTTGGCATTGCAGCAATAGAAATCAAAGCCATGATTACCCTAATCAGAGAGAATGGCTTAGAATACTTAGTTTCAGAACCTACCAAGATTTGGAAGAAGGAGGTTCTTGAATTCTACACGGCAACATCACTGGATTCAACGGGCCTGAAAATAAAGTCATCAGTTCAAGGAACCAAGGTCAAACTCACACTGAAGAGTTTGAGGAAGACACTACAATTGCCTAGGATTTAGGAAGAAGATGAAGTCGCATCTTCCATTACCAGAGAAGCTCTCCAATGGTGTGGACTGGATCCCACCACCAAGATTGAATCTTCAATGCACAGGAAGGGAATGAACTCCCAGGGAAAATTTTTTCTGAAGTTATAGGAAAAGTAATTCTGTGCAAAATAGGAGGACGTGATAGGATATCAACCTATATGTTCAATCTAATGGCTAGAGTCATCTTCAAGGTCAAAACTAACTGGTCTGCTTTGATCTTTGAAAAGATCAAAGAAAGTCTAAAGAAACCTAATCTAGGCAGAATTCTAAGTCTATATCTGGCTGTGAATATTCCTGAAGTGATGAATCAGACAGCAGGATCTAAAATAAACCATGTGAGAAGGATGGATTTGAAGACACTATCCAGATGGGAAAGGGTCCTAACAAAGGATGTTTCTACACCACAAAAACAACCACCATAACTACTGAAAAAGAAGAAACCAACCCCCAGGAAAGCTGAATCTTCCAGTGATTCAGAAGAAGAGGTGGTCTTCAGCTCAGATGAGGAAAGACCAGAGAATGCTAGAAAATCACCTGCTCCTGAGAATGTAGATGATAGTCAGGTGCAGGGGGAGCAGATACCTGAAAGCACCATCCACATGGATCAATTCCAGGGGGAGCCTCTTCAAGTTCCTGCTTCCTAAGTTCCATCAACTTCAGGGGATGCTCATGAGAATGAAACAGTAGCACTAGGGAGTGAAACAACCACTGAGACTATACTTGAGGTAATACGTGATATTAATCAAGCTGCAATAAATACTGAGCCTGATACACAAATTGTGCATCTGACTGATGTTGAACAGACTAACCAAGACAATGTCCTAGCACAAGATATTACAATGGAGGACATACTGCATTTGATGACACTCCATCTACTGCATAAGAGCAAGATATTCCTCCGGTTCAAATGCAGCAAGAGTTCACTCTAGAGGAATTATTTCCTGACATACAAGAAACAAGGACTGAGGGGGAGCTGTCACGGACTAAGGGGGACCTGCTAAGCACTAAGAAGAATCAGCCAATCCTTGACCCTACTCCAAAAGATACAGTGGACATAGAAAGCTCATCTTCTTCTGATGATAAAGAAGCATTCAAAGTAAAGAAGAGGAAACTGATGGTCTACAGAAAGAAGAGCTCAAGCTATAAGAAAGCCTTGCAGACTGTCTCTCAACCACCAGCTCCAGCAGTTGTCTTCAGTTCACTGTTGGTGGCACTGCAAGTTAAAATGGATGAGCAAAGACTAGCTCTTGAGAAGTATGTGGATGAAAGCCATAAAGAACTACAACTTACCTTGGCTCAAGATATCAAATCTATTAGATTTGAAGTAAATCTACATACAAAGGAGATGACAGATTGCTTCCATAAGGGAGGTAATGTTGTAGTATACCTAGCTAAGAAACAACAACAGGCACAAACTCAAATAAACGATATAGCAGTGAAACAAGGCTATGTTTTGGAAAATCAAATAAGAATGAATGACAATCTTACTGAGTCTCATAATGCTATTGTCACAGAACTTAAGAATCAAGCCACTGCTGTCACTGCTAGCATAGTTAAAGAAAAGTCTGTGTTTGATAAACAACTCCAAGAACATTTGGCTGATGTTCAAACTGCTATCCAAGCCTCACAAAAAGTAATTACTGATCAGATGCAGAAATTCAGATCATTTTATAAAGAAGGCACCAATTATCTAGCTGATCAGGTCAGATTTCAAAAGGACTATTTAAGAGATCATGTTGAACGAGAAGTCATAAAGGGGGAGAGAGTGTTAGTCAATGCAAGCTCTGAGCATGCTAAATGGATCACAAATGTTGTTAGAGCGACTCTTGGATATCCACCCCTGTGTGATGATGACAATACTGCTGAGTCAGGCATTCTGTTGGATCCCTAGTTGATTTGGGCTAGGTTCACTAGCTTAGGATGTGACCCATCATGTATAGCCAGGGTCAAGTTTGTGTCCTAGAGTCTAGGTCAAGTCCTTAGAGTCAACTTCAGATGGATCAGCTTCAACAAGACCATCAGAGACTCCAGACTTAGAAGAATTCAAGACTAAGTAAGATGAGTTTGACGTTCGTCGAACTCAACTCGACGAGAGATGTTCTACGCTCGACGATCTTGAGATAATTCTTAGTGCTGAGCTCGACGATCTTAGTTCTCTGTTCGACGAAGACAGAGTTTTCTTCAACAAGCTAAAGTCAAGATAACTTCAGATTTTTTCTAAGTCCAATTTCAAGCTTTGGTCGACGAACAGGTTTCTGAGCTCGACGAACTTGGACCTCAAGTTCACAGCTTCTCAGGTCGACAAATGCAGTACTCTACTCGATGATTTTTGAATTCAGAGGATTTGTGTCGACACTTAGGGCATGTGTCGACACCAGCTTATGTCGACACCAGAAGATTTATGTCGACACTAGCTTATGTCAACACCAGAAGATTTGTGTCGACACCAGAAGATTTGTGTCGACACCAAAAGATTTGAGTCGACACCAAGATCAATCAGTCGACACCAACTTATGTCGACACAGAATATCAGTTATACAGAATATTTTGACTAAGTCCACAATTATTCTTCGGTCGATGAATTTGGATCTCTGTTCGACGAATAAAGATTGACAGTGATGATTATCTGTTCGACGAACTCTGGATCTCTGGTCGACGAATGAAGATTGTCAGTTCGACGAAGATGGTTGCAGAATTGACAAGTTTCCCTGGAAGACAAATTATTATTGTCTGGTCGACGAACTCTCTCAAGCTCAGCTCGACGATCTCATCAAGCTCAGCTCGATGAACTCAAGCTCAGCTCGATGAACTCAAACTCAGCTCGACGAATTGTGTTCTTCGTTCGACGATTCCAGACTAGGTCTTCTCTAGTTTCCCGTCTCTTTTCTTGGCAATGATTTCTCAGTAATTAATGCCAGATCTTCTCGGAATGTTACCGTTAGAATGTGCATTGACTATGGATTATTACATGCCGTTTTTCCATGGGACAGTTAGGGAAATCATTGATTGTCGCTTCCTTCCCGGGCCGACTGCAATTACTGCTCAAACATTCAAATTTCGAATGTTCTTCAGACAGAAAAAAAAAGTCAAAAAAAAGAAAAAAAAAGGATTAATCAGTAAGAGACAATCAGCAATACCAGACACACAGACAGATTGCACAGAAGAACAATCTTACAAAAATTCTAAAGTTCTTTACTGCAATCAGCCCAGACCAGAGAACATCTTCAAGAAGAAGAAGAACAATCAATCACTATCAAGAGTCTTCTTCCTTCAATCCTCCAGGACAACTTCAAAAGGACAACAATTCTCTATCTGTCAAAGGAGTTCCTGAAGCAATCTCTGGTCCAGGCACTCAAGCTTTCAAGACCTGTCACCCTTAAGCAGTGCTCCAGTTTTCCTGATCTCAGGGGGAGCAAATCTGCTAACATCAATCCACAGTCTTCTCAATTGTTATTGAGAAAGAGAAGACACCATCACCTCTTTTCCAACTCATGTACAGGGTTTTAATTCCCTTCAAAATTATTCCCGTTTGCAAGTCTCCTACCAAAAGACTTGAGGTTTTGGTTTTTGAGCACCTGAACAAAAGCTCATTGGTGTCAGGCACCTGATCAAAAACCTGAGTGGATTCCTACCAGGGTGGTAGAAGAGTGGATGTACCCAGGTTGGGGAACCACTATAAAATTTCTTGTGTCGTCTGGTTGGCCTCTTTCTTTTGTTTTGGCTGTGTTGCTCTGTGATTAGATAGGTTGTTGTGCTTATTGTTTTATTTACTGACTTGTTCACTTAGGAATACAACAAAAGTTGTAAAGAATTTTTAAAGAGAGCACAATACTCTATTCACCCCCCCCCCCCTATCCCCCCCCCCCCCCCCCGCCCCCTCTATAGTATTTTAGATCTACCTTGCACTTTCATATTCAAACTGCTTACAATGAAGGGGCTCAGCAGGCAGTAGCTCAAATCATTTATCCTCCTGCTGATTTTGAGGGAATTCGATATGTTGTTCAACAGATGTATAGTCCTCCAAAGGAGGTTCAAAATGTGTTTATTGAAAAGTTGAAATGTCTGATGCAGCCTTGAAAAGAGAGCAAGAAGCTCAACTTTCTATGAAAAGGTTTAGAGAGCAGGCTGAACTAAAGCCTGATTTTGAAAGATGGAGTCCCACCTCCAGAAATATAATTCTCACTGCCTGGCAAGTTGTTAAAGACAAAATGCATGATAGAGGCAAGTGGTATTCTGAACTAGAGTGGAGCAAGTATCAACAGAGACAAGATTCCATTCATCAGATTAGAAGAGATCATAAAGTTGGGAAGATACCTGCTACTACTGTGGAGCCAAGCAAATACTTTCCAAAGCCTTATCATTATTTTGAAAGGCAAAAGGTTAAGGCCGAAGAACTCAAGAAGAAGGATCTTAAGGGAAAGAAGCCAGCTGAAGACAATGAAGCTAGTGTACAAGCAAGGATTCAGTCTAGCAAAGGAATTATAATCAAGGAGCCTGATCAGTCCTAGAATAGATTGACTAGATTTTAGAACTTTGTAATCTTTAGTTTTAAAATCTATGTAATTGTTGTTCAGAAACTTTTTGTAGTTCAACAAAACATTGATTTATGTTTACTGTATTTTATCATATTCTGTGATGATATAATATACTGGTTTTGTTTATATATTAACCTATCTGAATAATGTTCTTATACATCATAATCTTTTTTTTTATTATAAGTGATGTATATCATTGACTAAGGATTATGACTTCTCCAAATAGGGGGAGATTATTGGTACATTGGAATATGTGTACTAGATTTGGAGAAGCCTCACCTAACTCAATGATATTCATCAAGGTGTATTTGATGTGGTGTTGAGTTTCCATGTGCAGGTTAAGGAAATGAAAGAAAATTTTCTAAGTACAAGTGTCGACACTTGAGAAGAATTGTGTCGACACTTGGGAACGGCTGTGTCAACACCAGGGGCCAGATTGTGTCGACACCCAGAACTTGTGTTGACACACAGAAAATCTGTCGACAATAACTGTGTCGACACACAGGACTTGTGTCGACACATTCCAGAATTCTATCGACAACAACTGTGTCGACACACAGGACTTGTGTCGACACACACCAGAATTCTGTCGACACCAACTTTGTCGAGACAAGGAGTTATTGTGTCGACACACAAGACTTGTGTCGACACATTCCATAGAAGTTGTGTCAAGAAGTATAAGAGAAGCTGTGTCGACATTGTGAGAGCTGTGTCGACATCATCAAGAGTTGTGTCGACATATAATCTATTTGTGTCGACACATTTGAAGTATTGTTTCGACACTTTTTCTGCTGAGTCAAAGTTCAATGAAGAATCAAGTATCATAACTGGAGACTTGACACCTGTCATAACTGACTATGCTGTTGCATTTGTCAGAACTGTCAGAAGACCGTTAGGAACCGGAATAGCCGGTAACCTCGGATGAAGTCTATATAAAGACATGTTCTATCAACAATTAAGGAGCTAACAAGAAGGAGAGAAGTCTTCATCCAGAAATCGACAAGTCATCCAGACAGGGTAGATCCTGAACGGTCTGCAAGAAGAAATCAGAATAACATCTGATTAGAAGGAAGCTGATTGAAGATCATCTCCAACTTCAAGAAGATCAACCTTACTTTGTTCAGATTCAAGAAACTTTGAAGAAGCTAAGATAGGTTGATTCTAAAGTTATCAGTTCTATAAAGAACTGATCAAGAAACCTTCAACCCTTTCTCTCTCTACCTGGGTGAAGGATTTGTTTCTTTTCCATCATCAATTTTCTGTAGGATCTGTTATAGATCAGAGTGTGGGAGAGTTATCTCACTGAGTTGTGGGCCTAAATTTATAAAGACTGAGGTAGGGCTGAGTGCCTGAGGTAGGGGAATCATTTCTCTGAGTTGTAGGCCTGTGGAAGAGGCTGAGTAGGGCTTGTGTGCCTGAGTTGTAGGAGTGTGGATTCACTTTGAGTTGTAGGACTTGCTGAAGTCTGAATTATAGGAACCATTTTTGGGTTCTGAGCTATAAGATCTGAGGATCTGAGAACGAAGAAGAGAGTTAGGCTGAATCTAGCATTCTACTAGATAGGCGAAGGGGGAAAGTGGATGTACCCATCAATTAGGGAACCACTATAAATCTGTGTGTAATCTGTGGTTGGCTGTGTTTCTTTTAACTGTGCTGTGATTGTTTGAATGTTGTGCGGAATAAATTGATCTAACTGACATATAATTGATCTGCCTAAGTAAAAAAAGAATTGAACCTATTCACCCCCCCCCCCCTAGGTGTTTAGGATATCTTGAAACCAATTCTTTCAGTTTGTTTGTGCTCTCATGATAGTTCATCGCGGACACAATTGTCTCAACAGACTTTGACCATCCTGATTGCCTTGTTCCATAACTACTTGATTTCTGTGTCTTCGATTCGAATGATCTTGACTTTCATCGTTAACCCACTATTGAATGACACTTGATCTGCAATAACCTTTTGTGCAGGCTCTTGCACACTCTTTCGCATTACCAATATATGAAACCCAACGTGGAAAATACTAAGTTCAGCTAAAAGACTCAGTCGATAGGTAGCTTCACCAATCCGCTCAACTATTACAAACGGCCCAAGGTATCTCAGACTCATCTTTGTCAAGCGCTGAATCCTCGATATGCCCTTGAACAACATTATCTTGAGATACACCCAATCACCCATCGCAAAATTTATGTTTCGGTGTTTGGCATTGTAGTACTTTGTCTGCCTATCTTGAGTAACCAATAGCCACTCCTGAATCAAACGTATCGTCGAATTTGCATCTTCGACATCTTTGTGCTTATAAAGCTTCGATTCACATGATTCTACCCAAGCTAATGGAGTACGTTACTTCCTGACTAAATACTCGTTTGGTAGTTATTATTGTTGGCAAATTCGATCATATAGACATGGTCCTCTCACCTCTTTCCAAAATCCAAGGCGCATATGGGAAGCATATCCTCCATCATTCTGTTTACCCTCTCGGTATGACCATCCGTTTGAGTATGAAAGGTCGTGCTGAATTTCAGCTTAGTACCCAACAATTGATGAATATGCCTCCAATCATTTGACGTGAAACACTCATCTCGGTCACTAACGATGCTACGAGCCACATCATGCAATCATACGATCTGTTCAACAAAACGTTTGGCCAACTTTTCCATTGAATCGTTCCTCCTATTCAGAATGAAGTGTGACACCTTTGTCAAGCGGTCAATGGTCACCCAAATGACATCGTTCCCTTTCTGCGATCTCGGCAAGCCGTGCAGGAAAACCATAGATAGTTCATCAAATTTCCACTCCGGTACCGGTAACGACTTCGGGAAACCACCAGATTTCTGACATTCAGCTTTTACTAGGGTGTAAGTATGACACTTTGTCACATAAATATCTATGTACTTCTTCAACCTTGACCACCAAAACAGTAATTTCATATCCTTGAACATCTTTGTGCTCCCGAGTGGATTGAGTACATTGTAAAATATGCCTCGTACATCAACTCCTCCCATAATTTGGACACATTCGAGACACACAACTGATTGTCCTTCCATAAGAGACCATATTCAAAAGTAAACTGGGCATATGACCCATCCTTGGTTTCTTCTAAATAGCGTTTCATGCTCTTATCAAGCTCCAACGCCTGATGAATCCTGTCAGCGAGATCATATTGCACCTCTGTCCAGTTTAAACATGCATTTGCACTAGAGCTTCTATCAACACAAGTGATATCCAAGGCCACCAATTCCTAATAAGATGCTCATCATTCATGTGCATCCAGTTGGCCAACAACGTAGCCCGGCGACTCAACGCATTTTTGATAATATTTCCGTTCTCGGGAACATAGTGTATCTCAAACGTATAGTCCCAAGAAACTCCATCCACCTCCTATATCACATATTCAAATCCTTTTGGTTTAACAGATACTTTAGGCTCTTATGATCCATAAAGATGTCAATCATAATGCCATATAAGTAATGTCGCCATAGCTTTAGGGTTAATATCACAGCCGCAAACTCCAAGGCATGGACTAGATAGTTCCTTTCATGCACCATCAGCTAGCGAGAGCCATAAGTTATAACCTTCCCAAACTACAAAAGAATGTAGCCTAAGCTGCTCCTTGCGACATCGTTGTAGATCTCATAGCCTTCTGCACCACATGGCAAACAAAAAATAGGCATCGTGGTCAGATGAATTTTCAAATCCTCAAAAGCTCGCGTGCAGTCTAGCATCCAAATGAACTTTTGATCATTCCTTGTCAACATAGTGAGAGGTAAAGATATCCGTAAAAAGTTCTTTATGAAGCACCTATAGTAGCCAGCAAGTTCAAGAAAGCTCTTGACTTCTACCATAGTAGTCAACACAAGCCACTCTCGTATCACAACTATCTTTGTCGGATCCACGACAATACCCTCTCCACTAACCACATGACCAAGAAAAGCCATTGATGATAGCCAAAACTCAAACTTGGATAACATGGCACAAAGTTTATTCCTCCTCAAGGTATGCAAAACTAATCGTAAATGATTTGCATGATCCTCTTATGACTGAGAGTATACCAAAATATCATCAATAAAGATGATTAGAAATCAATTCAGATACACTCGAAAGATCTTGTGCATCAAGTCCATGAATATCGATGGCACATTTGTTAAACTAAATGGCATCACGGTGAACTCATAATGGTCATAGCTTGTACCAAACGCTACCTTGGGAATATCACTTTCCTTGATCCTCAACTGATAATAGCCTTACTTCAAATCCAGCTTCGAATAGACAGTTGATACAACCAGCTGATCGAATAAATCATCAATTCTTGGAATCAGATACTTGTTCTTTTCTGTCATCTTGTTTAGTTCACGGTAGTCAATGCATAGACGCAAGCTTCCATCATTTTTCTTTGCAAAGAGCACTGGTGCACTCCAAGGTGAGACGTATATAGCCTTGCTTTAGTAATTCCTGTACCTAAACCTTTAATTCTTTCATCTCCTTTAGTGTTATATGGTACCGTGAGCATGACACAGGCTTCGCACCTGACACCAACTCAATAGGGAAGTCATTCTCTCGTTGAGGTGGAATTCCAAGGAGATCTTTAGGGAACACATCTACAAACTCTGACATAATAGGAACGTAGGTCAAACTGGGCTTCGGCCCTATAGCCTCCAATAGCATAAAGAATAACATCATGCCCTTCTGAACCAACTTGACCAATTGGAGAGCAGACATTAGTATCTTTCTCGATCCTCGCATACCAGCGAACTTACTCTCCCGTTCGGAGTTCTACCTCAGCATGACATCCTATGAGTTGCAATCAATACAAGCACATTGCTTTGAGAGTCAGTCCATGCCAAAGATCACATCGAACTCAGAAATCAGCAACACATATACTTCCAATCCAAAATCATGACTCGTACCTGAACACAACAAGCTTTATTCATGCGCATCAGACAGCTGTTAAGAGGCAATATATCCAATCTATCTTTCAATAAAATAGAAGGCACTCTGATACGCAACACAAAGTACTCACATAGAAAGGAGTGAGAAGCCCCTGTATCAAACATTGCTCTCTCCGGATAGTCCAAAATCACGACAAAGCCTAAATCAGACAAGTTAAGCAAGACACAAGATAACAAGTATATAAAGTAGTAAAAGCTGTATACTAGACCGTACCTGTCACCACATTGCTTTGTTTTATGGCCACCTACTGGACAAGATTGTATACTTTGTGATGGGCTGGAGCATAATGGGAGGTAGAGCCCAACATTAGAAATCCCTGCATCATCGGACATGAAATAAACAGCCTCAGATTGTCATGCAAGCATTCATAGAATCTATTTTTCTTGTGCTCCTCATCAGCAAAGGTAGAGCCCACATATCGCCCTAATTATATAAACACATGCAAGTAGTCATCAACACAACTCTCATCCTAAGTTAACCTCTGGAACTGATTCTCCATAGCAATCCTTTGTGCTGATGGGAGATACCTTGCCATAAAAATCATCAAGGAATACTCCATCAAGATCTCAGACAGTTGTCTTCCAGTAAACTGATTTATTTCTAGCTCATCCCACCAGAGTCTTGCCTCTCCTTCCACAAGAAAGAAAACCACAGAAACTTTCTGCCTTTCCTCCATCTCCGTCCCCTTCAGGGTTCCTTTTAGTCTTGAGAGCCAATCTTCAGCCTGAGTGGGGGATCCAGTTCCCTGCCATGTTGGAGGATGGAAGCTCATAACAAGCTTCAATTGCTTTTATGTTGCTCGCCGCATTACCAATGGCTCATCTGGCACTAGCCGCATAGCCACTGGCTCAACTACATGAACCTGCACTGGGGAAACCTCGGGGTGGGAGGTTGTACTAGTCCTACTGGCTGCACATTGATCATTGTGAACACGGCTTCTATAACCAATTGTATTGTTTCAGCAAAAGGAGGAGGTGTAGGAACCTTAGTTGGTACACTACTCTCCGCTGAGAGCTGGGGTTGAGACTGCCCCGCACCGCTTCTAATCACCTATAATCGTGAAACGCACAATTATGCGACCAAACAGGTTGCAAAAAGCAATTATAGGAACATGCAGATTCCAAAAACATGTGTATTTTCATTCCTAAGTGGACATTCATGGATTCTTTCATGTTATAAAGGTAACGCTCATACATGTGCTCACCACCCCTTAAAAGAATTCGACCACAAATTCGAAGAAGGAAAACCGACACTAGAATTTGATACCAAATTGTAACGCCTCTATCCGTCATGTAGAATATAACAGAAGGTTCGGTCGGGGCCCCATGTCATATTCCACAAATAGTTAGTGGAGTTAAATATTGAAACTGAAGTATTAACGCCTCCTAACTTTGAGTTTCATTTTAGCGGAAAATTTTAAGTTAAGAAGAACACAATCACTAGGAATGTCCACTAATCATACCAAAAGAATGATAATAAAATACACAAAGTATTTTGGCCTTAATGCCTTACAAACTGTTCTCTTCGCAAGATTATATTACATACATCGGCATACAGGGCGGCCACAGATGAAAACAATAAAATACACTTTGCTTGGCCTTTGAGGGTCGGCATAGCTCAAAAGGGCTTCAACCCTCTACCTCTTGTTTGGCTCTCCAACACTGGTATATGGACAATCCACCAAAAGGTGGCAAAATAAGGAAACGGTCATTTTTAGCTGAACAAATTATAATGACCCCACCCCTCACTCAGGGTGGCGGTACTCCTTCCCTGCAGGTAAACAACATGTATATTTCATGGCATCAAAACGTGCAATTCAAGCACCATTCACCACAGACGTTGACTCGTAAGGCCACACATCTCATACACTCAGGGCACATTAACTTTGTGTACTGGATTCCCAGTCCCACAACCATTGTCACTCCTAGATAGATGTTACATCATTAAGCTTTCACCGTCAAGGCCACCATGCCTTACTGACTAACCCAAAATTAGATGGTGCACCAATGGGCGACCTCTTCACCAACCAGTAAGGGATTGGTTTGGATAGGGTTTGCCCGTACTAATATCATTGGCATCGCACATGCAAGACATGGGTAGAGCTTTTCCTCATCCTGTAACTGATAACTAATGTTATCCATCAATGGTTGGCTCTCATGGCCACCAAGCTAAACACTACAGGAATGTTATAACATGAGACCGGGCAGTTAGTCTTTCGAGTCGCAGCGGTCTGGCAGTTTGGACCAGCGACCTGTCTGGTAGCCTTCCCAGTGGCTTGGTAATAGTCCGCAGTAGTGTCCTGGTAGCTGTCCACAGCAGCGGCCTAGAGGTTAGCCGCAGCTGTGGTCTGGCGGTTTGCCGCAACAGTAGTCTGGATGTTAGCCGCAGCAGCGGTCTAGTCGTTAGCCGCAGTAGCGTTCTGGAGGTAAGCCGCAACAGTGGTCTGGTGGTTAGCCACAGTAGCAGTATGGAGGTTAGCCACAGCAATGGTCTTGTGGTTAGCCGCAGCTCGCGTTTTAATGGTTAGTCGCAGCTGGTGTTCAGAGGCATCTCAGGAGATTATATTTGTTGTATAGTCTAGCGGTTTGACAGGGTCAAATTGTCCAGCCCGCGCAGCTTGTATTTAGTCTCACATCACTTGTTGTATTCTCTCATCTCCCCATTTCTATAAATTAGGGGGCATACCTATGTAATTATTATCTTTTTAGAAGCAATAAAATTTTCCTTTATTTGGCTCTTTTTTTACATGGTATCAGAGCTAATCGGTCATTTTCTCCAATTTGCTCGCGATTTTCTTTTCTAACCGCTTCTGGTTTTCTTCTACTCGCGCGACTTCTTCTGTTAGCGCGATTTTTTCCCGCCCTGCCCTCCTTTGCTTTTTTTTTCTATTTATGCGGATTTGCTTGGTGTTCATGTGATTTATTTCTTCTTCTTTTTCACCTTCACGCGGTTTGTTTGGTTAAACCATGTGGCTTGTTATTGTTCTCTGTGGACACTCCATCATCTTCTTTCATTTTGATCGCTCCTCTCTCTCTTTCTTCTAATTCTACTTTCGGTAATTTGGGTACTTCTTCTAAGCTTACAGGCCCAAATTATCCCTGATTGGAGTGTGTTTTTTATTTTTCTGTTGCGCTCTCAGCGTAAGCGTCATCATTTGGCTGATGATTCCCCTCCTTTTAGCTATGTTTCTTTTAATGATTGGGATGATACTGATGCATTAGTTTGTACTTGGTTTGGCCAACAGTTTGTCTGAAGAGTGCCTTCCTTGTCGTTAGACATGATTAGACAGGTCAAGGCTGCCTCGGAATCATCTAGCTGCTTTGTACTCTAAGGGAGCTCAAACTTCGCTCATTTATACTTTATATGCCGATCATTTTGCTCGACCTGTCATGGCTCTTGCTGCTGCTTATCAGGAGGTTAGAACTTTTGGTGCTGAACTTCTTCTACATTAACTTTTTTCTAATTATCTCATTGAGCAACATTAACACTTTCAGGAGCTTCTTATGATCTGCTACTTACTCTGTCTACCTGACTCGTATGATATGATTCGACAATAAATCCTAAGAGAGGCGGATACTACGACTCTAGATTCTACTGCTGCTCACATTTCCACTGTTACAACTCTTCTTCAGCGTCCTTTGCTTCCCTCTCCTTCTCCTGATATTGTTGTTCATCTAGCTCGACATGACAACTCTGGTAGTCGAGGTGGTCGTACTAGTGGTTGTGGTTGTTCTAAGTTTCTTTGCTCTCATTATGGCAGAGTTGGTTACTTGGTTGATCATTGCTGGACCAAAACATCCTCACCTTCGTCCTGCTTTAGCTGAGTCTGCCAAGAAGTCTACTTCTTCTCTTGCTACTTCTGGTACTGCTCAGTTGGCTATTACGGGTATGCGACTCATTGATTCTGGTCCTACTAATCATATGACTGAGAATTCTCATCTTTTCTCTTCTCTTGATAAGAGTAACTGGTTACCTCCGGTTCTTATTGTTGATGGTTCTCCTTCTCCAGTTCATGGGTCTGGCGCGGTGCATGTTACTCGTTCTCTTCGGTTTTAGGACACTCTCTATGTCCCGAATTTTCCGTGCAATATTCTTTTTATCACTGATCTTTGCAAATAGTTGAATTGTGAAGCTATTTTTACTGCCTCTACTTGTGCTTTTCAGGTTCCTCACTCCAAGGAGACGATTGCTACTGGGAGTGAAAGCGGTGGCTTGTTCAACCATTGATACTTCTTCTGCCTCCTCTTCTTTACTTTAGTGGCATCTTAGGCTTGGAAATCCTCCTCCTCATATTCTTTATCAACTTCTGCCAGGTTTACTTCAAGGAGATTCTTCTCCTCATTGTGAGGCTTGTAAGTTTGGCAAACATCACCGGTCTACTTTTCCTGCTAAGTATGGACGTAGTTCTTCTCGTCCTTTTGACCTTATTCAGTCAGATATATGGGGTTCTGCTCATATTCATACTTGTTAGTAGGGGTATCTTATATTTTGTTGCATTTATTGATGTATTTTCTCGGTGTGTGTGGTTATATTTGCTCCACGAACGCTCTGAATGTTTTTCTATTTTTACTATGTTTTATAATAAAATTTGTACACAGTTTGATACCCCTATTAAAATTCTTCAAACTGATAATGTTAAGAAGTATCTTAGTCATCAATTTACAATATTTTGTATGCATCATGGCATTGTTCATCAAACTACTTTTCCTTACACGTCTCAATAGAATGGCGTTGCTGAACGTAAGAATCGTCATCTTCTGGATGTGGCTCGTAGTCTTCTCACTCATATGTATGTTCCCAAGTCTTATTAGGGTCATGTTGTTCTTCTCTCTTATTTTCTCATTAATCAAGTTCCATCTTCGGTTCTTAATGGGAAGACACCATTTTCTATCATGTATCCTGATGCGACTCTGTTTCCTTTACCTCCTCGTGTCTTTGAATGCATGACGTTTGTCCACTCTCCTTCTTCTTGTCGTGACAAACTCTCTCCTCGTTATGTTAAGTGCATCTTTCGGGGTTATTATCTCACACAAAAAGGATATAGGTGTTATGATCTTGTTCTCTGAAGACGTTATGTTTCTGCATATATCACTTTATTTGAGCATGCTCCATTCTTTTCTCCTTCCTATATTCTCCCTTCTTCTAATGATTCTGCTTCTTTTCCCCTTGTGCTGGCACCTTTTACAGAGTTTGCACTTACTTCTCCTTCTATTTCTTATTCTCCTGCTGTATCTGATTCTTCTACTAAGCCACTGCCAACAACTCCTAAACCCGAAGTCTCTCCTTCGGATGGAATTGATATAGTAGATAGGACAGACCATGATCTTTTGATTGCTCTTCGGAAAGGTTTTCAATCATGCACACAACATCCCCTTCAGGATATTGTCTCTTATGTGCAACTGTCTCCTCTATCTAAGAGCTTTGCTCTTGCTCTAATGGCGAATGTTCTTCCCACCTCCTATAGTGATGCTCTGTTTATTCCTCAATGTAAAGATGCTATGAATCAAGAGATGAAAACTATTACTGAATAGGGTACTTGGTCTCTTGTCCCTACCCCTCTTGGAGCTGATGTGGTAGCTGTTGCTGGGTCTTTGTCATCAAATTTCTCCCTGATGGTACTGTTGATCGATACAAAGCTCAGCTTATTGCCAAATGGTTTACGCAAACTTATGGTGTGGATTTCTTTGACACATTATCTCATGTTACTCGGATGCGCCCGACAAGAGAACAGACAGACGACCCCCACCCTTTTTCTCTGACGGGCGAGCACTAATGGGAAACGATCGGCAACCTCGTCGCCCCGGCATTCTACGCGAGTTCAGCCAACCTCTCTGTGGCAGTAAATGCTGCTCCCTCGACCTTCTTGGACCTCCATGGCTCGCCGAAAATATCTCGCGAGCAGGGAAGTTCGTGCCCGTGCTCGCCGCCAGTAGAGACAGCTGGATGTCGTTGGCCCAAATTTTTTACTATTTTGACTGGCCTGCCCATGCTTTAGAACAGCAAAGTTATGGTGATTTACACATAGAAACAGCGGAGGTGATACATTTTCAGTCTATATGGAGCAACCTCCTCTTGCTCCAACTCTCAAGGTAGGACACCTGTTGCTTTTGGTTATCAAGCACTCTAAGGGGTGTGTGGTGGGTCATCCCCGCCGAGCCCTTGGGTCAGTTTCTCCCTGTTTCCTTTGTTGTTTTGCTTGTAGGAGTGAAGTAGGTGTGCGATCACCCCTTCCCCAAGAAGGACCGAATGGATTACTTATTCTTTTCTCGGTGGCAGCAGAAGTAAAGAATGCTTTTTTATGGTGATTTGAATGAGACAGTTAGAACAATTCAATCTATGGTCTTAAGCAAAGCACGAGGGCCTTAGGGCCTGGTTTGACAAATTCAACGAAGTTATTTCTATTATTGGATTTGTTCGGAGCACTATAGTTCACTCTTTGTTTATTCGGAAAATCTCGGCTGGTCTTGTTGTTCTTGTAGTATATGTGGATGACATTCTTCTTACAGAGGATGATAGAAAAGGTATTGACATGACCAAGAAGCATTTGCTTCAGCATTTTATTACCAAGGATACGGGGTCTCCTAAATACTTCTGGGGATTGAGATATCTCTAAAATCTTGTTCTATTATTATTTAACAGCAAAAGTATGCATTAGATCTTTTGTAAGAGACTGGTCTTCTTGGGAATAAACCTGCTCGGTCTCATATTCCTGTTGGAGATGACAAATACTGGAGTGACACTTCACCTCTTCTTGAATATGTCATCGGGTACAGACGCCTTGTCGGTAAACTCATTTATCTGACAGCCACAAGACCAGATATTTTTATGCAGTAGCAAGAGTGAGCCAATTTATGCAAGCCCCCAAAGAATGTCATATGCAGTCACCTCTAAAGATCTTAGAGTATGTAAAAGGTGCACCAGGAAAATGGCTCTTGTTTCAGAGAAGGGGATATTTGAACGTGGAGGCTTATTCTGATGCTAGCTACACAAATGATAAGGAAGATATGAAGCCTACATCTTGTTTATGTACCTTCGTTGGAGGTAATCTGGTAAGTTGGAATAACAAAAAATAGGATGTAGTTGCTAGGTCGAGTGCAGAAGCTGAATATAGAAGCATAACTCTAACTGCTTGCGAGTTGAAGTGGATAAGAAAACACTTGCTGGATCTGGGGGAGGTTTATGATCATCCCCTATAGATATTCTGTGACAATAAGGCGACTATATATATTTCAAGAAATCTAGTCTTTCATGAGCGAACGAAGCATATTGAAGTGGATTGCCATTTTATCAGAGGAGAGATATTGAAAAGTCAAATCTAAACTCCATTTTTTACCTCTGATAAAGATGTTGATTTCTTCACAAACCCGATCACCTTGTACTCGAAATTTTGTAGCAAGCTGGGCATGGTTGACATATATGCTCCAGCTTGAGAGCGAGTGTTAGAACATGAGATCGGGCAGTTAGTCTTTCTACTTGTAGTGGCCTGTCTGGTCAGCGGTTTGGCGGTTTGGACCAGCGACATCTCTGGTAGCCTTCCTAACGTCTTGGTAAGAGTCCATAGTAGAGGCCTGGTAGCTGTCCATAGCAGCAGCCTAGAGGTTAGCCATAACTATAGTCTGGTGGTTTGCCGCAACAACAATTTGGAGGTTAGCTGCAGAGAGGTCTGGTCGTTAGCGGTAGCAGTGGTCTGGAGGTTGCCGCAGCAGCAGTCTGGTGATTAGCCATAGTAGCAGTATAGAGGGTAGCCAGAGTAGCGGTCTGGTGGTTAGTCGTATAAGCGGTCTGGAGGTTAGCCACAGCAATAGTCTGTTGTTTAGGCGCAGCAGCGGTGTAACATCTCTCAAAAAACTAGACCCCTGGGAGTGGTTTTGTCATGACTAGGTCATGACAAAACCATAAGAAGCTCAAAGGACCAAGTGAACAAGGGTCAAGGTGAAAATCACCTTGGTCTGCCTATATCACAACCTCACCACCAGATTTAAGGTTTGACTTTAGGGCTCCAACTTGACCCCATGACCCTACCACAACACCCTAAACCCCCTTGGTTGGTCCATAGGGTCACTAATGACCCAATGGGGATGAGCAAAGTGGCCAAGTTGGCTTAAGTCCACCCAAACCCTAAATGGGTCAAACTGGCCTACTTAGGGTCAGTTGACCCTTCCTTAGCCAAGTGGACCCAACACATGCCTTTCTAACCCTAAAATGAGGTCAATGGATTACCAGGGACCCATTGGGGTCAACACAAAAGGCTAAGTTGACCTAAGTCAACCATAACCCTAAAACCCCACACATTCCCTCCTAACCCTAAAATGGTCAAAGGACCCACTGCCCAAAAGGCTAACTAAGCCCTAAAATGGGCAGGGGCAGGTGACCCACAAGGTACCAAGACAACCCTAACCAACCCTACCTAGACCCTAGGGGAGGCCAATGGGTCACCAAGGACCCATTGAGGGTAACCCAAGAGGCCAAATTGACCAAGGTCAACCCTATTCAAGTGTTAGGTCAAACTTAGCACAAATGGGTTAACCCAAGCTCAAGCCCAACCCACTTAGGGTAACTTTATTTTAATTGATATTAAGAGCTAGTGGGTTGCCATTAGGCTGGATTAGTCATCAATTCAGCCTTGGTGACTCGGAGAGATAAAGCTCCATTTACCCTTAATGGAGGAGAGAGAAAAGAGAGAAAGAGTGTCATTCATGGCTTGGAAGGCCGGCCAAGGGGCCTCCTCTCTTCATCTCCAAAGGCTAGATTCAGCCTCTTGAATTAATTAGGAGGAGACCAAAGGTTTTCTCCAGCCTCTAGGTGGCTGGATTCAGAGTTTGTTTTTCCAATGGCCGAATTCAAGCTTTCAAGGCCATTACTGGCATTGATGTCATGGCCACTCCCCTCCCCATTGATGGCTGGATTCAACTCCTAGGGAGTAGGGAAGGAGTTTCCAGCATTCTTCAGGTCACGAAGGGGCTGAATTCATTGAGAATTCAATTTCCCAAAAATCCCCATTAATGGTGGAAATGGGAATTCAAATTATGACCCTCTTTACCCCCCATTTGGCTCTTTTAAACGCTTTCATAGTCCATGAGCAATCGTTTCCACCGTCCCATGGAAGGAGCTGAGGTAGTTGGTTGTACAGTTGTAGAGCACGAAAAGCTCCACTGCTGGAAATGGCGACGCGACGGCCGACAAGGAAACAACCCCCCACACAGGTCCTCCTCTACTCCTCTCTTCGTGGGCTAGAATCCTAGATCAATTAGGAGAGAAATCAGGCTCAATTGAGCCCGATCAGGTGAGAAAAATTTTAGATTTTCATGGCTTTTTTATGCCTTGCGGGTTCGCCGGAAACCGCCCCTCTGGCGGCCGAGCCGCCGCCCGACGATAGCCCCCACCTCAACGGAGGTGGTGGTGGCCGGCCAGGGAGGCAGCTGGGTGGCCGGGAGATGAGGTTTTAAGTCCTTCCAGGTTGGGCAAATCGCGACCGTAGGCTGGAGGTTGAAGACGATCTCCAGGCTGTTGGATCTGGTGATTTTGATAAATTATTTAGTTGTGTATTTTTACCTCTTTACTGTACTCTTTTTAAATCAGAAAAATGAAGCCCTTAGGTGTTAAACCGTAAAACTTGGCCCACATGAAAATTGTAGCCCTTGAAGTCTACTTTATTTTAAATATGATTTAAACCAATTTGGGTAATCTGTTTGACCACGACACTCTTTTTGGTGAGGTCTATACCTAGGACTAGTTAGAGATTTAAATGTGTACCCCCACTTCAACACAAGTCCAAATGACCTAAATTTGGACAGGGAGCCATTCTAATCTATACATAGGTCATTCCCAAAAATGGGAATTTTTGGAGATACGTTTTCTATAGTTTTTGAAATTATTTAATAATCCTATGGTAATTTAATTAGGGGATCTAATTACCTCGAAACCCACCCAAATTTTGGTCGTTGTTCCTTGGGGTCATCAAAATGCTCTGTATAAATTTTCATCCCATTTGAAAATGATTTAGTTTGGAAATAAGCAAACCCTATCCTTGCCCTAAAAGGGGTATTTAGGTCAAAAGTTCCCATTGTGGGTTTGAGTGGTCAAACCACCTCAACAGAGGTTGAAATTTTGTCCACTGGTTTGACATGACATTTAACACTCTCATATGGATTATGGGATGGATTAGGTTGGATTTGACCATGGACCCTAGTTCTAACCCTAAGGTTGAACTTTGGGGGTGTGTGAAGGGCATAGGGGGTTATGTTCTTGGATGGACTTGGGGATTAGTCCATGAGATCCTAGGGTGGTGAAAAGCCCTAGGAAGATATATGGTGGGATTTGGACACATGCACACCACATAAATCACTGGATAAGTTTTGGGGTCCATACACCTTAGGGAATGTCTAGTGGCTCATATGACTTTGGAATTGCATGACATGTTAGTAGAGGTCATTTTATTAATCATATTAACCACTGAAATATACCACATATTGTTGGGATGAGTTTACTAGTGGGTTCCTTTGAAAAGTGCACTATCATAAGTTATTTTAAAGAATTTTATTATGTGACTTACTAACCTTGGGTTGAGATGATATTTAGTAAAGCAATGTTTTAGGACTCTAGCAAGCCCTAGAAATTTTTAACATGAATTTTAGATCATTATATGGGGTACTTCATTCACAACCAATCAAGTTGCATCTTCTACTTAGAAATTTCTTATGAACAAACTATTCAATGGAAACTTATGAGATTTGGGAAGAGGACATTTAGTGACATTTTAAACCTCTGCGAATTTTTATGGAAGTTTTGGAAGTCTATTTGTAGGGGTTGGTTCACAAGGTGTTGTTTTCTAAGTAAACGTATTTGAATTTATTTTGATAATAAATTAGCTTGATAAAATGTGTTTTTTGGTTAGAGGCCCTTTCTAGTCATCCTTGAGATTTAGTAAATTTTCTATAATTTTCTGATGAATAACTTTGGTACTTTCTTCTTTACCCATACTTTATGACTTACTCTTGGATTAATTAATTAGAGGCCAAAACTTTTATGAAAATCATGAAACTTGGTATGTACTGTTATTCCTATATTATCTAGTGTTCATAATTTTTGGGAGACCATTATTTGAGAAATTATTGTACTTCATGTTCAAATTACCCATGGCCTAACTTTGGGGAAAATTAATTAAATACCAAATTAATTAGGAAAATTATGAGTTTCGGGATATAGGCTAATCATGTCGTGATAGACCTCCATTAATTATTTTAAGGCTTGTGGATGAAAATTTAGAGTACCCCTATCATGTACATCATATAGCCTAGGTTGGTCTGCAAATAGTAAAACTGCGGAAATTGTGATTATAGTGAAAACAATTTATTATAATTTAAAATCACTCATCAACGAACTTCAATAGCTTGTAAGTTCAAAATTTTGTCCCAAGTCCTCACAGTGGTCATGTAAAACATACGTTTTATGATAGTGTCATTTTTTATCGACATGTAAATAGTTGCATCAAAATGGTTAAGTATTGCAAAATACACCCCCTCCCTAAATTAGAAAAAAGATGACTTTAGATCCTATGAGGGTTCACTTTACCAATGTCTATCAAATTGACTTTAGATCCTAATTTAAGAAATTATAGTTGGAAACACAAACAATTTTAGAACACTGAATTTTGCTTTGCATATTAAAAAAGGATGAGATATTCTTGTACCAATAAATAACTTTCATATTTCATTCAAATTTCATTCTTATCTAGCTATTCCCTTAGCAAAAAATTGTTACTTTTCTAAATGGAGATATATGAGTTGGGGCGCCCTTCTCTCAAGAATTTAGCCTTGTTGTCGGCATCAAGTTCACTGTGCGTTCACCTCCACAACCAAGAGATCCTAATCTTGTGTCAAGTTCACCGGTCAGGACTATTCCTACATCAACAAAAAAAGTATAAATTAATTAAGAATTGTATGAATAATCAAATTGTATTTAAAATATAAGACATCTAAAATTTAGATCAAATCAAGTGGCAAACGATTTGTTGTAGGTTGTTATTTAACTTTGAAATTAATTGTGCAGTCTTGTGCAGTTGGATACCCTGGAAAAAATAATGTTGAATTAATAAAAAAATTAGATGCAAAACAACAACAACCTTAAATTTGAAAATGAAATATTACCTCTTTCTTTTGTCCTTTTGATCTTTTGGTGCCTTGTGATTTCTTCTTCCTTAATTTATCCATGATGCTCTCTAGATCTTTTTCTATTAATTGGTGGGCGACCCTTGCCTCATTTAGCTAAGAGTGACTTTATCTGATTGTTTGTCATTGAAGTTCTCTTACTTAAATTAGTTGATATACTTGAACCTCTTCCATTGTTGACACATTTATCTTTCAAAACTATCTTGAGATCGTCAAGTCGTTTAAATACCATATTGCAGTTCTCTTCTGATTCATATGAAAGATTAGCAACTTCGTTAAAAATGAATGACATCTTGTCAAATCTGCATCCATCTTCTGTATCTTTCCAATTACTATAAGGGACTCTGCTCTTAGTATAGTGTCTTTTAATATCCTTTCTTCATCGTTGTAAAATATATTTTGACGGAATCAAAAATATATTATTCTCAACCATAATCAATAATATGTGCCTACATAATATTCCATAAAATTCAAATAATTTGCAAATGCATTGCAATTTAATTTCATCATCTTCTTTTTCCAAAAAGGAAACATTGAAATTGATTCTCCTCAATTGTCCGTCATTTTTCCCATATTTTTTCAGCTCAGACACTTCATAGTAATGATTTAAATCAACTGAATCAAGCAAACTAGATTTACAATACATAATACTTGTTAACTCAAGCTGAAATTTTTTAAACTTTGAATTTGTATACATGTCTTGAATTTGCTTCTCCATTCATAAAATGTTACATATGGAACCCAAGAGTTGAAAGACTTGAAGTTTGCATTTTATTCTTTGACAACTTTACTTCGTAGGGCATTCTCATATTATTCAACAAATTATTTCTTTATTGTGTTTGAATTTACATAACCATCAAAGAATACATTTATTCCTTCACTTCTTTGAGTGGTTGACATTTTAGCCCAAAATGTGTTTTTAACAAAAACCGGGACCCAACGTTGTCTTTCAGCATATAATGCATTCAACCAATCATTATTATTAAGTGAATACTCAATAATCATATCATGTCATCCTTGTTCAAACTCGGCAATAATAAGAGAATCATATACAACTCGAAGCAAGTGAAACTTTATGGACTCATAATTATCCATTCCTCCTAACTTTTCTGGAACTTTCTTTAAAATATGCCATAAACACCATCTATGAGAAGTATTGTGAAAAATAATTTGAATAGGATTCTGCATAGCTCTATCCTGATCAGTAATAATAGCATTTGGTGACTTATTATTCATACAAGTCGACCACGTCTCAAATAACCAAATGAAATTTTTAGTATCTTCAGAAGATATCAAACCATATTCCAATAAAATTGAATGTGCATGTTGATTAACCCCTACAAATGGAGCAAATGGCATGTCATATTTATTTGTCAAGTATGTAGTATCAAAAGTGATGACATCCCAAAAATCCTCACAGGCTGCTCTACATCTTGTATCCGCCCAAAATAAATTCTTGATTCAATTCTCTTCATCATAATCAATAGTATAAAAAAATTTGAATCAACTGATTGTACATTTTTAAAATAATTCTGAAGTGAACTAGCATCACCTGCACCCAACATGATCCGTCTTACTTTTTCAATATAATTTCTGCAGTCTTTCTCTAGAAATGGTAAATTTTCATGTTCGCCTGCTTCAACCATTAACACGTTAAAATTTTTGTTCATTCTGATACCAGCAGCATCATTTAATTCTAGTTTCCTCTTTGAGATAGCTGTTAGCTTTCTGTTACACCTGTAATTACGTGACTTCCCAGGGCTCAATACATGATTATGCTCATCTGAAAAACTTGTAACAATCCACTTGTTGTCCTCTAATATTTTTGCAAGAAGTCTGGCCTTACACTGTGTTTTGGTAATAGGATGGGGATTCAACACATTTTCTGAAGAAATATTTGATTTTTCATATCTACTACATCCAATTGTTATATATGTCAGTATACCCTTTGTCTTTGTAGAAGATCTCTTAGATACCACAAAACCACTTTGCATTCCATATTTTCTTTAATAATCAAATATTTCCTCAATACTTTCAAAAGATGTATTGATTTTCGGAGGCTCAAGCAAATCATCTTTATTTGACACAATATTTTGATTAACTTCCTCATCACTAATGTCCATACTAAAAGAATGAGCATCATCCATATTATCACTATCACAATAAATGTTATAAGTGGTAGATTATGTACAAAATAAAAAAAGTGCATCTCATAATTAGCATCTCATAATTATTTAGGGGAAACATGATGGCGCCAGATTATGTAATAGCTTGATGCAAATAATTCCAGAGCAAATAAAACTAGAAATAAAACTAGAAATAATGCATCTACACTCATAGAGTCATAGGAAAAAAAATCTGAAAATTGAAATTAAAATGGGTACCTGTTATCTGCTGGTAGCTCTTTGCTCGATTGCTCCCAAGACCCAAAGTCCCAACTCCCAAATCTTAACTGTAAATAAGATTTGGAAACTTGATCGTGCCCTAGTCCTCAGCAGACGAAAACAAAAAATCAAGATCTGTGTGTGTTGGGAGAAATCAAAATCTGAAATCAAAATCAGATTCATATATCTTAAACCCAAAAATATTTCATGTCTGATACCTCTTTGACTCCTTTTGACTTTCACTAGCGATTAGGGATTTAGGGTTAATTAAAAAAGTTTACTGTTTGCTCCCCTGCTCTCTAATCTCTATAAAGCCAGACAAGAAACAATAAGAGACCAAGGCCCCAAGCAATGAAGCAGACTAGCAATTTAGTAGAGCATAGAACTGATAGAAGAAATATGTAGAAAATGAGAAAATGAAATAAAAAAAATAGGGCGATGCCACCATCGCAGACGCAAGAAGGAAAAGGGTCTCCACCTAACGGACTAGGGCATCGCCGCCACCAGTTATCGCAGACGCAGAGCAGAAGCTAGAGGCTCGAAGATGGACGGTAGGATAAATGACAAAGGGGAGGCGCTTTGGCTAGGGCAAATGCAGAACGATGCGGATGCACGATGCTAGTGGCTAGAGCTCGACGGAGACAGAAAAGAAGCGCTAGAGCCGTTGCTGGAGCCGTTGTCGGAGCCATTGACGGTGTCGTTGTCGAAGCTGTTGCCGGGGCGAAGAAAGGGAAAGCAGGTCGGGCGTTTGAGAAGAAATGGAAAGGGAAAGCAGGTCGGGTGTTTTTGTCATGGAAATAGGGGTGTGGGCCCCACTTTTATTATATTTCGGCAATATTTAAGTACATATAGATTTATCAAAAAATAATTCTAAGCAATAGAGCGCATGCATTGTGCTCTAAAAATAATTCTGACCATAGAGTGAATGCAACGTGCGTAACTCCAAAGTGTTGGTCAAAGATTAATCACAAAAATATCTTGAAAAAAGAAGATCATGCCCTCCATCAAATGCTCCCCTAAACAGGAAACTAAGAATCTTGAACTTGGGAAAAGATGATGTTGTTGGCATTTGGCCAATCTTAACAGGCTAGATTTATATATATATATACACACACAATATATATATATATATATATATATATATATATATATATATATATATATATATATATATATATATATATATATATATATATATATATATACATATATCACTACTATATAGAAAATTTTTTCTTTGGTGCACATTCAAAAATGCCAAGAATACCCACATTTTTAAATTTTAATGACTTGATATATATTACAATCTATTTCAAAAAAAAATATAATGTCTATTCAAATAATTACACTATCCCAAAATTTTGAGTAATGATGAAAATCCATTAAAATTTAAAAACTTTTTAGTAGAGCTCTTACACCTACTATGGTAGGCTATCTTTAGACATGTCCGCGGTCTATTCGAGAAAGGTTGTCATTAGGCATATCAGCGGTCTATTCGAAGAGCAATGTAAATTTTTAAAAAATTAATTCAATTTAATTTTTTCATATTTTTAATTTAAATTTTTAATTAATTAAATTTTTTAATTTATTTTATTAATGTGTTCAATTTAAAAAAGCAGGCGGTTGGGGGCGGGCGTAGCCCGCCGTCACCGGCCGGGTACTCTGGCGCGTGGCCATCGGGCCGGAGGCCCGTGCGTGTTACTCGTGTGTGTGTCTATATATATATATATATATATATATATATATATATATATATATATATATATATATATATATATATATATATATATATATATATATATATATATATATATATATATATAATAATATACGGGTTATCTTAAGGTGTGAACCGTACGGGCAAGGGATTTTGGGGATCACGATGGTCTCAAAACGAAAAGTGATCAACATGAAAGTTGTTTTGTTTTGAAACCATCTTGACCCACAAATTCCCTTGTCCGTACGCCCGTACCTTAGGATTGCCCGCACAATATATCTCCTCATATTTATACTATATTAAAAAGAAGTATCACTTTGGGTTACATGGCAAGATAAAAGAGACATCAGGCGAACCTAAACCGTTCGATCGATCATATCCATAGTGCAAATAAAATATCCCCAAAAAAATCACTCACATTTCTCTCGCCTCAATCCTGATACCAGCAACCCCCCCCCCCCCCGTTCTTACACCCAGCCTCGCCCTCCCCCTTCCACTACCGCCGACGGCTTGACAGGCGCCGACCGGCGGGTTCGCCGGACTCCGGCGAACCCTCCGGGGGTTGTTCGGCGACCGGCGTGTAGGGCCACCGCCGGCGGTGGCCCTGCCCGTGAGACCCAAATCTGGGTCTCACGGGCAGGGCCACCGCAGCCCGCCGGTCGCCGGACAACCCCCAGCGGGTTCGCCGGAGTGCCGCCGCTGGCAGTGCAAAGGGGGGGGGGAGGGAAAGCTGGGCCAAAAAAACAGGAGGGGGGGGGGATTTAGGAATAAATAATATATAATATTATTATATATAATATATATTTATAATATATATTATATAAACATATATATTTATAATATAATATATATATATCTTATATATTTATATTATATTATATTACATAGGGCCGGGCGGAGCCCGCCGGGGGCGGGCGGAGCCCGCCGGGGGCGGGCGGAGCCCGCCGGGGCCGGGCGGAGCCCGCCGGGGCCCGGCGGGCTACGCTTGAAGGGGGCGGGCGTAGCCCGCCGGGGGCAGGCGGGCTATATGGGGCATATACTGTGCGGGTAAGTATAAGGTGCGGGCGTACGGGCAAAGGATTTTGCGGCTCAAAATGCTCTCAAAACGAAATATGCTCTACATGAAAGTTGTAGATCTCGGCGAGACGAACACCTTTCATGTTGATCACCATTTTATTTGGAGCGGTCTTGGACCTCGATTTGGGCCCCGAAATCTGGGTCGGCGAAAATGCTACAGTAAACCATTCCGCCACCCCAGATTTCGAGGCCCAAATCGAGGTACAATACGGCTTCAAATCAAACATTGGTCAACATGAAGGTTGTTCGTCTCGCCGAGATCTACAACGTTCATGTTGATTATTTTTCATTTTGAGACAATCTTGACCCCCAAAATTACTTATCCGTACAGCCCGCACCTTATAGTTGCCTGTATATTAAATATATATATATATATATATATATATATATATATATATATATATATATCTATATATATATAGAAAAACTGCAAATACGCGTAACGCGTATTTGAAGTTTTTCTCGCGAGGCAGCTCGCCTGGAACACGCATGCAATGGGGCGGCCGGTGGCCGGCGAGACGGCAGCCGCCGGCCGCCCCACCGTCAGTTGCAGAATTACCGTGGGGAGGCCGGCGGCTACGGGCTCCCCGGCCACCGGCCGCCCTGGCATCATCGGCGTCCAAGCCGACGAGCCCCGGGCGGCCGGTGGCCTGGGAGCCCGTAGCCGCCGGCCTCCCCACTATAAAAAAATTTGCAACAGCGGCGGATCCGCCACCGCCACCGCTGTTGCAATTTTTTGCAATGGGGGCTTCCGGCGGCTACGGTCTAGCCCTCCCCCGGCCGTCGTAGGCTCATCGGCGTCCATGCCGACGAGCCTTGGGCGGCCGGGGGCCGACGAGATCGCAGCCACCGGCAGCCCTACCACTAAAAAATTTGCATTTGCAAATTTTTTTTACAGCGGGCGACCGGCGGCTGCCGGCTCGCGGGACGCCGGCCGCCCGGGCCTCGCCGGCGTCCCCGCCGGCGAGCCCGTTGCGGCCGACGGCTGCCGAGCTCGGGCGACCGGCGAGCCCACTGTAATAGAATTTATATGGGCTGGGCACCTGTAGACGTTGGATTAAATCCAATGGCTACAGGGCGCAGTGCGTATATATTCTATATGTAAGACCTCCCTCCCGGATCCCAAAACACGGCACGAAGGGGGGTCTTATGCCCGGAACAGCCGCCTTGCGGTAGCATTAGCACACGGGCTAACCTGTACCACAAGATGCCTACTCCGCCGGCTACAACCAATATCAGTAGAACATGCCAACCCAACCAAAACAATGCAAAAGAAGCCAAATCCACACTAAGTAATAGTTTCCAAATAGTACATCAAAATATAGAAGCCAAAATATGCTTTTACAAATCAGAGTAAAACTATAGAAATTGCCCAAAAAGAAAGGGGCTACAACAAAATCTCGCAACACCCACATCTTTAACAGACGGTAGCGACGACACCGTCACTTCAGGCCCGGTCGTCCTGGCCTGGTTGTCCTACTGCATAGTCTGTGGCTGCTCTACCTACGGCGTGACCTCCTAAAAGGAAGACGTAGCAACTGTTAGTCGAAACGACTAAGTGGCTTCACATCCGCTCCCCCAGCGACTCCTCGGCACAGGGCGGGGAGAAGGAACAAGGATAATATATATATATGCAAGTAATAAAAGAAGTACAAGCAGGTGGCAATAGTGTAAGAGTAACAGTATCATAATCTAGCAGTTATTTAAGAGTTATAACAAACTAACAAATAAGGTATTAGTAGCATAAAAGTAACTTAACTTATAAGGATGCTCATACAAGCTTATAAGTTAAGGATCTGGTTACATAAAGTAACTCATCGTATAGGAGTGCCCATATAAACTTATACCATGATGATCTTGATGTGCAATGATAAGAAATGGAATGTATGCTATGCAATAACTCACCCATGCTCACACACATGCAACTGCCATGTCGACAATGACTGTAGTTCACACTTTTCGAGCAGGCAGCTAACCTCTCTGGCATCAGCCGTCGTGGCCAGGCGGTGACAGTAGAGCGGGCACTTCTACTACTCGGTGGGTCTCCACACTACTTCACCTGGGCCTCCGTACGCCTCGACGCTAAGAACACAACAGTGGAGCCCATGCGTACTATGGCCCAGTGGGGTCTCAGGTAGATGTGCACCAAGAACACAGCCCGAACTGGACTGGTGTGACCCGGAAGGGGCCTCAGAAGAAAGCACGAGGACACAGCCCAACCATTCACTTGGCACGGAAGGGGCCTCGGGACGTGAACACCGAGGACACAGTCAACCGCCCAAAGTTTAACTTTCAACTCCCGTCGGTGTGACGATCGGCGAGCCCGTAGACCTGCCACACTATCCTTAACCCAGGATTACGACACCGCGTGTTGACTCTCACCACATGCAATTCCACAACACCGTGCCGTGGAAGGGGCCTCGGAAGAAAGCACGAGGACTCAGCCCATCCATCCATCCATACCTTATCTCAACACAACCCAAACGATTGACGGTCAACACCGCACTTACATCCTTCCACAATACTACCCATAGGGAGACGATGCTCTAAGTATTGGACTACTAAACTCATTCCATTAATCAACATACTCATGGACATAGTTTATTCTTCGACATGACTTTCCAAATGATAACAAAATATTATAAACATGATGCGCATATAAAGATCTACCAATCTTTCCAAATAACAAAAACATATTATAAACATGATGCGCATATAAAGATCTACCAAATTTCTAACAAGTCAATTCGTTAGTAGTAGGTTTTTTTCACAATTCAGTTATAAGAAATCAAATAAATAAACTTCATCTTTCAAGCACTACTGTGATTAACATAGAAATGTTTCACCAAAGATCTCGAGTTGATTTGCAACATTGGTTCCGCCGAATCCAATTCCATAATATATTTAAGGACCCAGAATTTAAGTGCTGGACAAGTCTGGACAGCAACTTCGACCGGAGACCCCTGAAGCTACAGGAATCCGGTGAAGACGTGTAACCCCTCGATGGAAAGGTCTTTCCATGGGTTACAAATTTCATATTTTCAGCCCACAACCCAAATTTGAATGTATCCTATTAGAAATCAGACTTGAAGTTTGCTGCGTACAAAACACAATTTCTGCATGCAGGATTTATTGGACACCATTTTCGTTCAGATGTTCCTATGGCTACAGATGTCGCCTGAAGTCATGCAGTCATTCGTTGGAAAGGTATTTTCAAGGACTTCAACTTTCGTGTTTAGTCGAAAGCCCAGATCTACACGAAGACCGCTGCGCGCAGAGCACAGGTTCTGCACGCATCTTGAGGCGGAATGAACGACATTAGTTCATCTTCCTCCTCAAGTCGATCCTCTCAAATCTCCTCCAGAAGTTTCCTCCACCCTTATTCACCCTCATGAGGCCTTTACTTTTCACGAAACCATCCCCCATCTCGACATAGAAGATCGGGGAGGTTGAAGACACCACTAGCCAAGGGCACAAGCCCTAGATCGGCCTCATCCTAGAGAAAAACATCTTCTCACAAGTCAAGACACCACTGAGTCGACATCTCGCCTACATATCTATAGATCTAGCACCAAGGGAGAGGGTAGGAAACTCACATCGATTCCAGCGATTCCACCATTTGCGGCCATGGATCTCGTAACTCGTCTCGGGGGCATTTCCTCCTTCACGGCGGTGGCGGATTTCTTTCTCTACCGAAGTTCTCTCTGGCAATAGGGCTGGAATGAAGAGTGAAATGGCTAGGGTTTCATGGTTCGTATATATATAACAAGCGACACGGGATAAGCGTTACAGACGGTTACAATGTCTATTCAATGCACTGACACGGGTAGGGACACGCCCGTGTCCTTCTCGGGTACTCTTCTTCGATCTCAACAAACTTTGTCGAGTTCAATACTCGACACGGGTAGGGACACACCCGTGTCATACCCGTGCCCACATCACACGGTCGTGCACTTGGTCGAGTCCTTCTACTCGAGTGTCGACACATGGACTGTGTCGACACAGGGCTGTGTCGACAGAGGCCTGCTTTGTCAACACAGAGCTGCTGTGTTGACACAGCCTGATGCTGTGTCGACACAAGGTTGCTGTGTCGACACAACCTGCTACTGTATCGACACAAGCAGCAGCTGTGTCGACACATGCAGCAGCTTTGTCGACACAGGCAACATCTGTGTCGACATAGGCAGCATCTGTGTCGACACAGGCAGCAGCTGTGTCGACACAGGCAGCAGATGTGTCGACACAGGCAGCAGCTGTGTCGACACAGGCAGCAATTGTGTCGAAATAGGCAGCAGTTGTGTCAACACAGGCAGCAGCTGTGTCGACATAGCCTGTTGTTGTGTCGACACAGCAACCTTGTGTCGACACAGGAAGCTGCTGTGTCGACACAGGCAGCAGCTGTGTCGACACAGGCAGCAGCTGTGTCGACACAGGCAGCTGCTATGTCGACACAAGCAGATACTGTGACAACACAGGGCTGTGGACTAATTTGTCCATTCCACCACAAGTGCAGCCCAATTTCCTGCACTTCCCTGCACCTGAGTCAGCCCTCCTAACTCGAACACGCAATCGAGGGGCCTAGTGCGAATCGGGACATTACAAATCCTATAAACAAAATAAAAGATTTGGTCCCTGAAATCAGGCCAGGAATATGGGAAGAAAAGCATAACAAAAAAATTAAAATATGCCTTTAAATAAAATTGCCTTGAGCAAACAACTCCGGGTAGCGTTGTTGCATCAAATCCATTGGCTCCCATGTGTACTCCTCCTTCCCATGATTAAACCATATCACCTTTACCAAGGGAAGACTTTTGCGGCGCAATATTCTTGTCTCATTATCTACGATCCACACCGGCTTTAGTCGCACAGACCTATCGGACGCCACAACACCATCAGTAGTGGGGGTATATTGATCGGGCCGCATCAACGCCTTTCGAAGCGACGACACATGGAACACGTCGTGGGGTTCTCCAGCTCTGACGGAACTCCAACCGATAGGCCAACGTGCCAATCATTTCCAGTATAGCATAAGGCCCAACATACCTTGGGCTGAGCTTTTTCACTCTACCCACCCGTGACACTCCATTCATCGGCCGAATCTTCAGGAACACCTTATCACCCACTTGAAACTCCACCATACGATGCTTTGCATTATAATACTTCGCCTGCCGACTATGAGCCTCCAACATGCGATCCCGTATCAATCTGACTGCCACATCAGTATCATCTATATATTCATTTCCCAATGCCTTCGGATCTTCATCCTGCACCCAAGATAAGGGAGTCCTGCACCTTCTTCCGTAGAGGGCTTCATGGGGCGCCATACCGATGCTCGCATGATGGCTATTATTGTAGGAGAATTCCACTAAGGGCAAGAGCCTTTCTCATGGCTCTCCTCTGTCCAGTACACATAACCTCAATAAATCCTCCAGTGTTCTGATGGTCCGCTCAGACTGCCTGTCCGTCTGAGGGTGAAACGTCGTGCTAAAGGTTAGGCGCGAGCCCAAATACGCCTGTACCGCCTTCCACTCATTGGAAGTAAACCGACCATCCCGATCCGAAATAATTTTCTTGGGCACGCCATGATACCGTACGAACTGCTCCACAAAGAGGCATACCAAAATGTCCACGTGTGCTTCTTTCTTCAGTGGGATGAAACGGGCTACCTTTGTCAGTCAATCGACAATAACCCACACTGAATCATTCCCCGAGCGGGATCGAGGTACCCATGGACGAAGTCCATGGAGATATCCTCGAACTTCCACTCGGGAATGGGTAACGACTGCAACAAACCACCGGGACTCTTGCATTCCGCCTTCACCCTTTGACAAGCTTCGCAATGTGTAACAAAATATCGGACATCCTTTTTCATTCCCGGCCAACACATGGTCTTCTGTAAGCCGGCGTAAATCTTAGCAATACCCGGGTGTTCTGAATATTGATAACTATGTGCCTCTCTCAAGATATCCTCCCGGATTTTGCCGCCCTTGGAATACAGAGCCGGCTCGGAAATAAACGAGGCCGTCTTTTAGTGTGTACTCATCAGTAGTCCCATCTTCAATTGCCTTGATTGTCGGGGCCAGAGCCACATCCACTCCTTGCTCCACTCGAATCTGTTCCGGATATCACAGACTATGCTCATGCTTGTCAAATATTCCGTATACTCTGCCGAAGGAGCCTTGAATACTAGTGTAATATCCATCTCCTCAATCATCCTAGCCAACTCCATACTCATCAACCGAGGCTCTGGGCTAGATCCTGGTACTTTTCTACTCAATGCATCGGTCGCCGAGTTTGCCTTTCCGGGGTGGTAGTTCATGGTGAACTCATAGTCGCATAGAAATTCTAACCACCTTCGTTGCCTCAGGTTCAACTCTTTCTGAGTATGGACGTACTTCAAGTTTTTGTGATCTGAAAAGATCTCGCAATGGATGCCATGAAGATAATGCCTCCAAAACTTTAAGGCGAACACCACTGCTCCCAATTCCAAATCATGAACCGGGTAATTGATTTCATGCTTCTTCAACTGTCTTGAAGCATATGCAATCACGTGTCTGTGCTGCATCAACACCGCTCCCATCCCTTGATATGACGCGTCAGTGTAAACTTGAAATCCTTCCTTCCCAGACATAAGTGCAAGGATGGGGCGGAGGTAAGTCTATCCTTCAGCTCCTGGAATGCCGCTTCACTTTGGGGTGTCCACACAAATGACACACATTTCTTCATCAATGAAGTAAGAGGAAGAGCAATCTTTGAAAACCCTTTCATGAACATGCGGTAGTACCCGACAAGTCCAAGGAAACTCCTCACATCAGCCGCCGACTTCAAGGGCGACCACTCTTTCACGGCCCAGACCTTGGCCGGATCCACCGCTAGTCCTTCTCCACTAATCACATGCCCCAAGAAAGCAACCTCCTTAAGCCAAAATTCGCATTTGCTGAATTTGGCATACAAAGCGTGATCCTTTAATTTCTTCAAAACCAAGGTCAAGTGTTCAATATGCTCCTCCTCCGTCTTTGAGTATACCAAGATGTCGTCGATGAACACAATGATGAAGATATCCAAATAAGGTTCAAACACCTTGTTCATCAGGCTCATGAAGGCTGAAGGAGCATTTGTGAGCCCAAACGGCATTACAGTGAACTCGTACAACCCATATCTTGAACTAAAGGCCGTTTTCTGGATGTCCCCTTCTTGTATTCTCAACTGATAATAACCTGAGCGCAAGTCCAGCTTAGAAAACCAATGCGCTCCCATTAGTTGATCGAACAGCTCGTCGATCCGAGGTAGTGGGTAAGTGTTCCGCACCGTCAGCCGATTGAGTTCCCGATAGTCCATGCACAAACGCAGGGTTCATCCTTCTTCTTCACGAACAATACAGGGGCTCCCCAGGGTGACGAACTGGAATGAACGAACCATGACTCCACCAGTTCTTGCAGTTGAACTCTAAACTCCGCAAGTTCCTTCGGGGCCATTCGGTAAGGGGCCTTGGATACCGGCTTAGCACCCGGTACTAGATTAATCTGGAAGTCAACCTCTCTATGCGGGGGTAATCCTGGGAGTTTCTCAGGAAATACCTCGGGAAAGTCCCGCACTACCCGTACATCTTTCATGTCCAGCGCCAACTCCTTCAACTCGAAAGAGATCATGAAGACTTCACCCCCCCTTCATATGAGCTTTCACAGTCTGAACTGAAGATAACATCATACGAGATGCGAAGCCAACACCTTTGAAGATGGCATCGGAGTCTCCATGCCTCAAGTAGATTTGTTTCTCCGCACAGTCAATCCTTGCAAAGTGCCAGTCCAACCATGTCATGCCCAAAATGATGTCGAACTCTGGCATTCTCAATACCATGGTAGGTGTATCAAAGGCCCTTCCTTCAATGAGTATCTCGAACTTGCACTTAGCGGTCGCGATCATCTCCGAGCCGTCCGATAGGCGCATTCGTCGTGCTATACCAGTAAAGTATTGTATGCCCTCCATATCCTTAATGAAGTCCTCAGACACAAAGGAGTGTGAGGCACCGATATCGAACAGCGCATAGGCCATCTTCCCGCCAACTATCACGGTGCCTAAGTACCAAAAACCAAAACTCGATAGTATGTGTCCAGTATTTTGTAAGCAAGTTAAGTTAAGCAATGAAAATGTGATAACCAATTGAATCATATCTGCAATCACATCTTGGGGATTCCGTTCTTGCACCATGTCCAGCACATACACTTGATACCGGGCAGGACCGGGGTTTCCTCCTCATGGTCATCGTCCTCGACCACGTATGAGACCCCGTCCTCGAGGGGCTACTGGAGGGAGAGCAGGAGGAACATTCCCATACAACCGCGGGCAGAAATGTCGAATGTAGCCCGGTTTGTTGCATTCAAAGCACACCAACCCACGACGCCCTTCCTGTTGTTGAAACTGTTGAGGCTGAGGCGGTGGAGGCAACGCAGGAGGCTGCGGAACAGGATGCTCCACCCTATAGTTTCAGTGGAAACGTCCTCCACCTATTTGATGTCCCCTTCATCTCCTAAAGTCCTGCCTTCTTCTATTGCTTGGACCAGCTTCCATCACGTCTTCCGCCGGCCTCTTACCACTACTCATGTGATCCGCCTCCAATCTCTTTTCCATATCGATAATATCCGCTAAACTAGCATCCGCTATAAACCAAATGGCCTGCCTTAGGGGATCTCGCAGCCCTTTGTAGAAGCTTTTGGCATATCCTCTTTCATCCAGGTCATATGAGTCTGCAAACCTTGCGAGATGCTGGAACTCTCGCTGGTATTCCGTAACCGATTTTGATCCCTGCTTCAATAGTAGAAACCTCTGCTCGACCTCATCTCGAGCCGATGTAGGAATGAAGTGCTCCAAGAAGACACCCGAGAACTCGATCCAACTTATCTTGGTATACACTCGTCCTTGGAACGTGGAGCCCATGAGTGACTTCCACCATCTCTTAGCATGTAGATCCAAGACAGACACCGCCAACGATACAGCCATGTTGGACGGGCAACGGATCCCCGCCAATAGCTCTTGAACCGTGTCAAGTCATTCCTCCGTGCGTACGGCCGACTCCGTCCCAAGGTAGGCGGGAGGGGAGAGAGCCCGAAAGGTGCTCAGCCAGTTAGAACCCGGAGCATGTTGTTGCACCGGAGGCTGCTGCGCCCTAAAAGCATCGAGGATGGCGGTGAGCGTCTGCCCCGGCTCATATTTTTGGAACTGAGTGGGTATGGAAGGGGTAGGAGTGCCCCCCCATCGGCTCATCATGAACTGGAATCTACACATAGAACACAAACTTATGGTCAGGTTGGCTAATCTTAAGGTCAAAATTGGACAAACTTAGTGTGAATTACATATGGGTACACCACTGCTTCCGCTAAGACAGTTTGTCCCCAAACTGACTAATCGAATGGGGGGGCATTGTTGAATGACTTCTTTAGTTGAAGATCGTGGCAAATTGATACCATTTGTAAGACCCCCCCCCCCTCCCGGATCCCAAAACACGACACGAAGGGGGGGGGGGGGTCTTATGCCCGGAATAGCCGCCTTGCGGTAGCATTAGCACATGTGCTAACCTGTACCACAAGATGCCTACTCCGCCGCCTACAACCAATATCAATAGAACATGCCAGCCCAACCAAAACAATGCAAAAGAAGCCAAATCCACACTAAGTAATAGTGTCCAAATAGTACATCAAAATATATAAGCCAAAACATGCTTCTACAAATTAGAGTACAACTATAGAAATTGCCCAAAAAGAAAGGGGCTAAAACAAAATCTCGCAACACCCACATCTGTAACCGACGGTAGCGACAAAACCGTCACTTCAAGCCCTGTCGTCCTGGCCTGGCTGTCCTGCTGCATAGTCTGCGGCTACTCTACCTGAGGCGTGACCTCCTAAAAAGGAAGACGTAGCAACCGTTAATCAAAACGACTAAGTGGCTTCACATCGGCTCCCTGGCGACTCCTCGGCACTGGGAGGGGAGAAGGAACAAGGATAATATATATGAAAGTAATAAAAGAAGTACAAGCAGGTGGCAATAGTGTAAGAGTAACAGTATCATAATCTAGCAGTTATTTAAGAGATATAGCAAATTAACAAATAAGGTATCAGTAGCATGAAAGTAACTTAACTTATAAGGATGCCCATAAAAGCTTATAAGTTAAGTATCGGGTTACATAAAGTAACTCATCGTATAGGAGTGTCCATACAAACTTATATGATGAGGATCTTGATGTGCAATGATATGAAATGGAATGTATGCTATGCAATGACTCACCCATGCTCACACACATGCAACTGTCATGTCGACAATGACTGTACTTCCCACTTTTCGAGCAGGTAGCTAACCTCTCCGGCATCAGCCGCCGTGTCCAGGCGGTGTCAGTAGACCGGACACTTCTACTACTAGGTGGGTCTCAACACTACTTCAACTAGGCCTCCATACACCTCAAAGCTAAGAACACAATAGCAGAGCCCATGCGTACTATGGTCCAGCGGGGTCTCAGGTAGATGTACACCGAGAACACAGCCTGAACTGGCCTGGTGTGACCCGGAAGGGGCCTCGGAAGAAAGTACGAGGACACAGCCCAACCGTTCACTTGGAACGGAAGGGGCCATAGGACGTGAACAACGAGGACACAGCCCAACCGCCCAAATTCTAACTGTCAACTCCCGTCGGTGTGACGATCGGCGAGCCATAGACCTGGTACACTATCCTTAACCTAGGATTACAACACCGCGTGTTGACTCTCACCACATGCAATTCCACAACACCGTGGCATGGAAGGGGCCTCGGAAGAAAGCACGAGGACTCAGCCCATCCATCCATCCATACCTTATCTCAACGCAACCCAAACTATTGACGGTCAACACTGCACTTACATCCTTCCACAATACTAGCCGTAGGGAGACGACGCTCTAAGTATTGGACTACTAAACTCATTCCATTAATCAACATACTCATGGCCATAGTTTATTCTTCTACATGACTTTCCAAATGATAACAAAATATTATAAACATGATGCACATATAAAGATCTATCAATCTTTCCAAATAACAACAACATATTATAAACATGATGCACATATAAAGATCTACCAAATTTCTAACAAGTCAATTCGTTAATAGTAGGCTTGCTTCACAATTCAGTTATAAGAAATCAAATAAATAAACTTCATCTTTCAAGCAATACTGTGAATAACAAAGAAATATTTCACCAAAGATCTCGAGTTTAATTGCAACATTGGTTCCACCGAATCCAATTCCATAATATATTTAAGGACCCAGAATTTAGAGGGTTGGACAAGTCTGGACAGCAACTTCGACAGGAGACCCCTGAAGCTACAGGAATCCGGTGAAGACGTGTAACCCCTCGATGGAAAGGTCTTTCCATGGGCTACAATTTTCATATTCAGCCCACAACCAAGATTTGAATGTATCCTATTAGAAATTAGACTTGAAGTCCGCTACATACATAATACAATTTCTGCATGCAGGATTTATCAGACACCATTTTCGTTCAGATTTTATAGTGGCTATAGACGTCGCCTGAAGTCGTGCAGCCATTCGTTGGAAAGGTATTTTCAAGGAATTAAACTTTCGTGTTTAGTTGAAAGTCTAGATCTGGCCATATCCTACATAAAAATGGCCACGAAGACCGCTGCGCGCAGAGCACAGGTTCTGCATGCATCTTGAGGCGGAATGAACGGCATCGGTTCATCTTCCTCCTCAAGTCGATCCTCTCAAATCTCCTCCAGAAGTTTCCTCCACCCTTATTCACCCTCATGAGGCCTTTACTTTTCACGAAACCATCCCCCATCTCCACATAGAAGATCGGGGAGGTTGAAGACACCACTAGCCAAGGGCACAAGCCCTACATCGGCGTCATCCTAGAGAAAAACATCTTCTCACAAGTCAAGACACCACCGAGTGGACATATCGCCTACATATCTATAGATCTAAATAATGTTCCTAACTGTTTGCCTACGTCGACACACGACATCGCTGGCGCACTCCAATCAGTCTGCAACCCGACAGTAGGTTGCCCCGCTCGAGACTCAAATACCTCACCGCCAAAGTACACTTGAGGCTAAGATGCCTCCTCGTGCTGACCGCCGCTAGTCGCAGATGCGACCACAATAACACGCCGTCGTTCTTTGCCCCAAGATGCGCACTCTAAAAACGTCCTCCGCCAACGCCGCTCCGGCTCCACCCAAATCGTCCTCCGCCAACGCCGCTCCAGCTCCGCCCAAATCATCCTCCTCCAACGCCGCTCCGGCTCCGCAAAAATCGGCATCCGCCTATACCGCTTCGGCTCCGCCCAAATCAGCCTAAGAAGTAAGTGAGTTCTCCTAGATTAGTCATCTCGAACTTCTTCTTCATCGTCTTCTTAAACTCTTCAAACATAAGAGGGTTGTTGTCGGTGAATATCATGTCGTCAACGTACAAACACATGACCATGATATCTTCATTCTTCTCCACCTTCGTGTAGAGTGCATACTCATACGGACTCTTCATGTACCCATTCTTCTGAAAGTATGCATCTATTCTTTCATTCCGCACACGAGGCGCTTGCTTCAACCCATACAGCTCCTTCTTCAGCTTGCAGACTTTCTTCTCTTGACCTTTCATGTCATATCCAGGGGGTTGTTGTACATACACATCTTCCAGATAACCAATCAGAAATGCGAACTTGACGTCCATCTGACAGATCTTTCACTTATACTGAGCAGCTAGTGCAATGATCAGTCTGATAGTATCAATCATCGCCACTGGAGCAAAGACCTCATCATAGTCCACACCTTGAACTTGTTGGTAACCTTTCACAATGAGTCTTACTTTGTGCTTCTCCACTTCTCCATCTTTGTTTGTCTTCACTTTGTACACCCATTTCACACCAATGAGGTTGTGACTTGCAGGCAGAGTGACTAACTCTCAAGTATCATTCTTCTTGATGGATGTTATCTCTTCATCCATCACCTTCCTGCATATCTTCTCCTGAGCAGCTTCTTCATATGAGTATGGTTCACAATCTGCTAAAAGAAAATACAAAGAAAAATTAGCATGAATTGGCTCCGTCTCCTCATAGATCTCCTCCAATCTTCTCATTCTAGGTTGAGTACTTTCAGAGCTTCTCCTACTAGTGCTTTCTACATTATAGTAGGGAGTAGAAGCTCCCCCTGAATCTCTGCTCGGTAGTGATGGTGGTTCAGCTCCACCATCTGCAGCTTTAGCTTCATGACCACCTTCTTCATCTTCATCGTCATAAAACATCCCCTTGATGTTTCTCTTCTTCTCATCCAAGCTCCAAAAACTATCTTCTTCGAACACGACATCTCTTGATATGATAGCCTTATTTGTCACTGGGTTGTATAACTTGTAAGCCTTAATCATCGAAGCATAGCCTACCAATAGTCACCAACCTTCTCAGAGTTTTGCATCTTGATAACTTCATACTATGCTCGGAGAGATTGCAGTTTCACTTTCTTTGCCTTGTCAACTCCTTGCAAAGAGCGTTGCAAGGTCTCACATGCTTCTTTATAAGTTTTAGCATCCGAGATCTTCTCAAAGGTTGCTTCATCAACCCCTTGATATAGCAAGAACAAAGTCTTCTTGTCTCTCTTCCTTGCTTCTCGCATTACTGTCCTTTGGGTGTTAATTAATATTGCCTCTGCTTCAGCAGTTAGCACTTCATAACCATCCTCAACTATCTCTCATATCTCCGTTGATGTTAGCAACACTCTCATCTGAATGCTCCAGTTCTCATAGTTCGTCTTCGTCAACTTGAGAACATGACCCGCATAGCATTTACCATCTTCATTGCTTCGATCCTTTTAACTCTTCTGAGTTACTATCAAGGTTCGCAACCTCCCTTTGATACCACTATTGGAAGCAATCATAGTGGATACAACACAAGAAAGGAGCAAACACCTTTTTCAATTATAACAACACGAGATTACAAAGAAAATATAAGACTTGATTCCCAAGTAACAACTCAATACAAGCAACACATTCACACTACCCAAACTTGAATATTACAAACTTCACTCCGAGACACTTCTAATCACAGAGCTACTGTCCGCAAGCAACTTCAATAAAGGGGGATATTGCAAAAGTTGTTCGTAGGTTGTTGTTCGCCAACAGGGCAGCAGAAGCAACTGTCCGCCAAAATCCCTGTCCGCCTGGCAGAGCTCGCACAAAACTGGCCAAACTAGTGCTCCTCTTCACGTGTTCTGCACTTCTGTGATTAGTTAGGAGACTGCAAATCCTATTCACTAAACCATGCTATGATTCTGCACACACCCCGCCTTCAATCATTGAACGTCTATTTATAGGTATTTCAAACTAATTGAGGCAAGCAACATGTCTAGCATTCACAACACTTCATTTTTTTTCTTCCGCCAAGATGCATGCTAATTCCAAAACTACCATATTTATCTTTTGACATTGGTCAACGTACATTAAATACACATATATTTATACATTTAGGTTGATATATATATATATATATATCAAAAGCAAGCCTTTTGACTTCGATCAAAATGGAAAATTAATGTCAGCAGGGTCAAGTTTCCAACTTAATGAACATAAACTATGAGAACTGGAGTATCCAGATGAGAGTGTTGCTTGCCTTAAAAGAGTTATAAGAGATCTTGGAGGATGGATATGAAGAGCTAATTGCTGAAGCAGAGACGACATTGACTAACACATAGAGGATGACATTGAAAAAGGTTAGGAAGAGAGAAAAGAAGGCTTTGTTCTTGTTATATCAAGGGGTTGATGAAGCAAACTTTGAGAAGATCTCGGATGCTTTGGGTTCTAAAGAAGCAAGGGAGACCTTGCAATGCTCCTTGAAAGGTGTTGATAAGGAAAAGAAGATGAAGCTGCAATCCTTATGGGCAGAGTATGAAGTTATCAAAATGCAGAACTCTGAAAAGGTTGGTAACTATGTGACTCATTTGCAGACGCTTGCAAACAAAATGAAGCATAACGAAGAGACGCTTGATGATGTGAGTTTCATGGAGAAACTTTTGCGTTCTATGTCGAAGAAGTTTAATTATATAGTATTATCGATAGAAGAGTCGAAAGATCTCACACAGATGTCTATTGATGAACTCATAGGCTCTCTGCATGCTCATGAATATTGCATGTTATAAGATGAAAAGTCAAGTAGTTTAGAGAAAGCACTTCAGAGTCAACTGAATTTTGGAGAGAACTCAGGAAGAGGATGCAGCCAGCGAGGTCAAGGCTACCAAGGCAGAGGAAGAGGAGGAGGAAGACAACAGAACTTCCAGAGAGAGGTAGAGCAACATCAAGATAGAGAGAAGGAAGGAAGAGTGTTGCAGTATGGAGACCGAGCAGTCTGACGGTTTGGAGATCGGGCGGTCTGGCAGTTTCACTCTGGTCGCTTGGTAGCCGGGCGATCTAGCGGCTTCTCTGTAGTGGCTTGGTAGCCGAAATGTTGCTGAGTAGAGACCAGACGGTCTGGAGGTTTGACGTAAATGACTTGATGACCGGGTGGTCTAGCGGTCTCTCCTAGCGGCTTCACTTCTCTTTATAGTAGTTGACGGGCGGTTAGCCTATTTGTTTAACCGTGCGGCTTGTGCGGTTTGATTTTATGTATAGCTGGTTGTAACATTGTTAATTTGTCTCACATTGCTTGTCTGTAATCTCTCCCCTCTCCTCCATTCTATAAAAGGGAGGTCATACCTTTGTAATACTCACTTTTTGGATAATAAAAATTCTGTTATTATAAATTTCGATCTGTTTCTTTCTTGTTTGCACAAGCTATCAGAGTACTCGATCTTTTCCTCCGGATTCTCTTCGCATGACCTATATCCATTGTGTTCGTGCGACCTGTTTCTATCCACGCAACCTGTCTTCGTAGTTTGTCTTCACACTACGTGTCTTCACGTGGTCTTTTCTCTTCTGTTCGCGCGGCCTGCGCGCGATCTGTCTTCGAGCGACCTATTTTTGCGCGATCTGTCTTCGAGCGACCTATCTTCACGCGGTCTCTTCTCTTTGTTCGTGTGGCCTATCCTCGTGCGATCTATTTTTGCGACCTTGTCTCTTCTCCTTGTTCGCGCGGCCTATCTTTTGTTCGCCTGGTCTCTTCTGTTCGCACGGTGTGTTCTCCTTGTTCGTGCGGCCTGCCTTCACAACCTTGTTCCTACTCTCTTTTCTTTTATGGCTCTCTCTGATACCTCTGCCACTACTACTCTCATGGACCACCCTCATCCTCCTCCTACTCTTTCGGGAAACCTTGACACCAATTCCAAATTCATCGGTTCCAACTATCCAGACTAGAGTGTCTCCTTCACCTTTATTCTTCGCACACAATGCAAATGTCATCATCTTACCGATGACCCACCTCCTCCAGAGTCCGATCTCTTTGATGATTGGGATACTAGCGACACTCTCGTTCGCACTTAGCTGGCTAACAACCTTTCTGATGAGTGTGTCCCTGTCATACATCATGATGAAATGGTCAAGGCTGTGTGGCTTCATCTTGTCGCTCTCTACTCAAAAGGGGCTCAGACATCTCGCATCTATACTTTATATAAGGACCTCTTTGCACGTCCCTTCATGTCTCCTACTACTGCTTACCAACATGTTCAGGCGCTCGGAGCCGAGATTCTCCAGAAACGCCTCTTCTCTATGGATCTGGCTAAGCAACGCAAGCACTTCCAGGAGCTTCTGGTTGTGTGTTATCTTCTCTGACTTCCTGAGTCTTATGACATGATCCTTCAACAAATCATCGGCGAAGTGGTCTCTCCCACCTTGGATGCCACTGTTGCCCACATCGCCACAGTTATCTATCTGCTTCAACATCCACTGTTATCCTCCCCTCCTCAACCGGACAACTATGCTCACCAGACTCAATGGAGTGGCTCTAGTGGTCACATCCACCAATCCGGCGGGCGTGGTCCTTCCCACTTTCTCTTCTCTCATTGTGGTCACACCGGCCATACAGTTGATCACTACTGGATGAAACATCCATATCTTTGCCCCTTTGGGGATGCTTCCACCTCCTCTCCAAAGCAGTCTGCCCTGTGGACACGTCTTCAGGTAGTTCCCACGTCGTTACTCAAGGTAAATGGCTGATGGACTTTGGCGCTACCAATCATATGACCGAAAATCCTCAGTATTTTTCTCTCCTAGAAACACATGATCAGTTTCCCCCTGTCTTTATTACGGACGGCTCTCCCTCACCGGTCAATGGGACGGGAGTGGTTCAAGTCACTCTGTCTCTTCGCTTGACAGATACTCTCTACGTGCCAATGTTTCCTTACAATTTATTATCTATAACCACTTTATGCAAGAAACTACAGTGTTCCATCACATTCACTCCTACTTTGTGTTCTTTTTAGGATCTAGGCTCCTAACGGACGATTGCTACTGGGACTGAGAGCGGCGGCCTCTACTTCCTCAACAATGTTTCCTCTCTGTCTACCTTATCCTCCTCTTCTACAGACCTTCTGCAATGGCATCTTGACTTTCGTCATCCTCCTCAACGGCTTCTTCGTCATCTTCTGCCACACCTCCCTCCGCACAGTCCTCCTCTCAACTATGATGCATGTCAGCTTGGCAAGCATCATCGCTCCTCCTTCCCACCAAAGCAAGACCGTGGATCTTCCCGTCTGTTTGACCTCGTTCACTCCGATGTTTGGGGTCCTTCTCCTACCCTCATAATAGGTCGGGATAGTTTATATTTTGTAACTTTTATTGATGATTTCTCATGCTGTACGTGGGTGTATCTTTTAAAAGATCGTTTCGAGTTATTCTCTATATGGACATCCTTTTATTTTATGATTAAAACTCAGTTTGATGTATCTATTAAAGTCTTTCGCTCTGATAACGCCAAATAATATCTTAGTCATGATTTTTCTTCTTTTTCTATGCAAAATGTGATTTTTCATCAAACTGGCTCTGTCTATACCTCACAGAAAAATGGTGTGGCGGAACACAAAAACTGTCACCTCCTTGATGTCGCTCGCATTCCGACGACAAAGATGCACGTTCCTCGCTCCTATAGGGGCTATGTCGTTCTCATCTCCTACTATCTCATCAATTACATTCCTCCACGGTTCTCGACGGACAAACCTCATTCTCCATTCTCTATCCGGGCAAGGGTCCATTTCCTCTCCCTCTGCGTATCTTTGGGTGCACGACTTTTGTACACGCTCCCTCTACCACCCGTGACAAACTGTCCCCATGTGCCACCAAATATATCTTTCTGGGTTACTCTACCACTTAGAATGGTTATTGTTGTTTTGACCCCATTCTTCGCAAGTAGTTCATCTCCGCAGACGTAACCTTCTTCGAAAATGCGTCCCATTTCTCTCGCAACTTCTCCTTTCTTCCTGATATTCCTGCTTCTCCTACCGTCCCCTCTGTCCCATCTACACTTATCGAGATATCTCCTCCTCTCCACTGTGTCCACCTTATCCTCCTCTCTCTCCACCTCTGATGTCTTCCTCTTCTCCGCAGCAGTCTCTCTACTCCCGCGCCAGCTCTCTCCGCCATAAATGCCCTGGATACCGTGGAATACGCCGACCTGGATCTTCTCATTGCTCTTCGCAAAGGGGTGCAGACATGTACCCAGCACTCGCTTGCTGTTGTTGTCTCCTTTGCTCGTCTTACTCCTTCTCATAGGACTTTTACACTAGTTATCTCTACCACCAAACCTCCCCATACCTACCGAGAATCCCTTGTTGTTAATCATTGGAAGGAGGCCATGGATGAGGAAACTTCCACCCTCATTGAGCGGGGTACATGGACCCTTGTTCCTCCTCCATTGGGCACCGATGTTGTTGCCTGTCGTTGGGTGTTTGTTTTAAAGTTCAGTCCGAACGGCAGTGTGGATCGTTATAAGGCTAGCCATGTCGCCAAAGGCTTCACTCAGAATTATGGTGTTGATTATTTTGACACCTTCTCTCTTGTTGCTCGTCTCAGCACTATTCGGGTGCTCCTCTTTGTGGTCATCAACAGGGATTGACTCATTTCCCAACTGGATGTCAAGAATGTCTTTCTCTATGGTGATCTTCAGGAGGATATTTACATGGAGCAACCTCCTGGGTATGTTGCTCAGGGGGGAGACACGGGTATGTAGGCTGAAGAAGGGCATCTGTGGCCTAAAGAAAAGCCCTCTGGCTTGGTTTGACAAGTTTAGCGGCATTGTGGCAGCCATGGGTTTTAAAAGAAGTTCTGTCGATCACTCATTGTTCATTCGCAAAACTTCCCTGGGTCTGGTGATTCTTATCGTATATGTGGATGATATTCTTCTCGTTGGAGATAAACAGGCTGGGGTAGCCTCGACAAAGAAACGTCTCTGTCAACACCTGGTCACGAAGGATATGGGCTCTCCAAAATACTTTCTGGGGATAGAAATCTCTCGAAAGCCCAAATCCTTGGTCCTCTCTCATTGTAAATATGCTCTTGATCTTCTAAAGGAAACAGAGCTGACTAGGGCTAAACCTGTCTGATCCCTATGGCCACTGAAGAAGATAAAACCTGAACAGATGACTCGCCTCTTCTATCAGATGTTACGAGGTACAGACGTCTGGTAGGTAAAATCATTTATCTCAAAGTAACCAGACCCGACATCTCCTACATTGTAGGTAAGGTTAGTCAGTTCATGCAAGCTCCTAGGGAGTGTCATCTACAATCTTCCCTGAGGATATTGGAATATATTAAAGTGGCGCCAGGTAAAGGACTACTATTTCAGAAGAATGGTCATTTAAAGATTGAAGTGTACTTGGATTCTAAATATGCTGATGACAAAGGAGATCGCACGTCCACATCGGACTTTTGCACATTTGTGGGGGAAACCTTGTGAGCTGGAAGAGCAAGAAACTGTTGGTCGTCTCCAGGTCTAGTACATAGGCAGAATATCGAAGTATGGCGTCGACTATGTCTGAATTAAAGTGGTTACGGGCTCTCATGCTTGACTTAGGAGAGGCCTACAGCCATCCTCTATCTATGTTCTATGACAATAAGGCCGCTATATATACCTCCATGAAAGATAGGGGTTAGATATGATTTACTCTAAAGGGTGGTGAATAGTGTAATAAAACTTTTTGGCTGTTTAAGATTTTTATCAGAGTAAAAAAAATATGATACCAATAATAATAGAAAGGGAAAACAGTCTAAGTTATTCTACTCTAACACAGCACGGAAATATATCACTGCATAGCTTGCCTATCACAGCCACAGCAAGAACAACAAGAAAAAGGGCAATCAGACAACACACGAAATTTTATAATGGTTCCCCAACCTGGGTACATCCACTCTTCTACCACCCTGGTAGGAATCCACTAGCAGGTTTTTGATCAGGTGACTGCCACCACAAGATTTATTTTCAGGGAGATCTCACAACCCTTTGAGCTTTTGATCAGGTGCCCAAAAACCAAATAAACTTTTGAAGGGAGTTAATAAACCCATTATATAGGAGGGAAGAGAGAGATTTGATGGTGTCCTCTCTTTCTCAAACAACTGAGAAGACTAGTGGATTTGCTGTTGTCAAGACTCCTTCAGAATCACTTAGAGCCTTGCACAGGGTGTAGGTCTTCTGCCTTGACTTGAAGTAATCCAGGAACTTCTGACTGTTAGAATGTTTGTTGTCCTTGAAAGCTCTTGGAGTTGAAGTTGAAGAAGACTCTTGATAGTGATTGTTGTTCTTCTTCTTCTTCTTCAGTAAGATCAAGGTGAAAACATGATGTTTTCTACACAGAGAATGTCTGAGAGATTTTCTGTATATTCTCCGGTTCTGTATCACTGTCCTTACTACTATCAACTGAAAAGGGAAAAATCTCTTTTATATTCTCTATCGAAAATTTTCCTTTGAATTTTGAATTCTCTGCATTAATTGTTGATGGCCTGGAGAATGAAAATCGGCTGGAGAATATTTCTTTAATGTGTTTCCCCAACTGTCCCAATGTTGGGTACATTGGGAACAGTGTACCTGATCTGGAGAAGTCCCCTTAACAACTGAATAATATACCCAAAGGTGTATTTGATGTATGCTAAGTTTACATGTGCAGGTTCAAAGTTGAACAAATTATTCTAAGTCAAAGTGTCGAGACAATACTTCTGTGTCAACACAAGACAGATCAGTAGTCAACACAAAGAACAGAAGATGTGTCGAGAAAGAAGTTCTGTGTCGACACAAGAAAAATCAGTAGTCAACACAAAGAACAGAAGATGTGTCGAGACAACTTCTGTGTCAACACAAGACAGATCAGTAGTCAAAGTACAGAAGATAAGTCAACACAGATAATAGATGTGTCGAGACAAAACTTCTGTGTCGACATAAGGCAGAACTAAGATGTGTCGACATAGATAACAGAGGTGTCGAGACAAAACTTTTATGTTGACACAAGGGAGAACTAAGATGTGTCGACACAGATAACAATGTGTCGACAAAAATAACAGATCTGTCGACACAAATAACAGATGTGTCGAAATAACTAATCTATCTCAACGCTTTTTGTTCTGAGATGATAACTGTTCCAATTATGTAAGTGTTGGGTCTGTCAAAGATGTATCAGCATAGATTTCGAGATATCTTGTCTACAGCCTGCGTATATGTCAGAATGTGCTGAGTCAACATTAATCAGGTCAAGAGAAGTCAAATCATTCTGGTCGATACAGGAAGGCATTGCTTCTATAAAGACAATTCAAGGAAGGATTTGCTGATAGTTGCTGATGTCCTCAATACCAGTCCAACCCGTCTGAGATTTCTATATATAGGAGGTTCTGCTTTCAGAAGAAGATACATATACATACATATACATTATTACCAATACACTGACCGATTCCATTCATCTGTCTCCAAGAGACAAATCAAGAAAAGAAAAGAGAAGAAGAAATTGATCTTCAAGAAAGTCTTCAGATCCCTTTTTTAAGGTTGAAATGGGGATTAAGTAATCTGTTCATCAGCATCTTCAACCTAATCAATCTGATCTTCATCAAGAAGTTACTGATTCAAAAGAAATTTAATTCAGCTTGCTGATCTATCAAGAAGAAATCAAATTGCAGCTGAGTGAAAGAAACTGTACACACCAATCCAACAGATTATAGGTTTTTTATTTTCTGTAAACTATTTTATCAAATTTCATTGTAGGATCTCCTAGAGATCTGAGTTGGTAGGAGATCTTATTCTCTGAGTTTTGTAAGCCTAATCTATAAAGGCTGAGGTACGAGATTGTGGAGATCTCTGAGGTAGGAGATTGTGATATCTCTGAGGTAGGACCAGTTGGTCTGAGTGTAGGTTTCTTGGAGAGAAACTGAGCCTTGTATGATCTGAGGATCTGAGTTGAGGAGGAGGATCTATAACCTAATCTAGCACATTGCTAGTGAGCACGAAGGGGGAAAGTGGATGTACCCTAGATAGGGGAACCACTATAAACATGTTGTGTCCATTGTGCTGTGTGATTTGTTCTTTGTTGTGTATGCTGTGATCAGTTTTGTTATTCTATTTTTTTCTACTGGGTACATCTTATATTCTAAAATGCATTAGGGCTCATAACAAAAGTTAAAAGAACTTCAAAGAAGTTTAATAGGTCACCTATTCACCCCCTAGGTGACTTTCTACCCATAGGCTTGACTTTCAAGTGGTATCAGAGGCAGGTATGTTGGGTTTCTCTATGAGGATGGCACAACACTTGTGCACGCAGCGGAAGAATAAAAACATCAAGAAAACCCAAAAGAGATGGGATCGGGCCATGGTAATTGAATCAAGAAGTTAACACACAACTATGCAAAAATTACATCGGTGGCATTGAGTCACAACTCAACGGAGATGCTCCAAGCTTCGTCTTCTTGCTAGTGGCGAGTTCTACGTGGAATAATATCCACGTCTCTGCAGAAATCCACACGAGCAGGAGAACGCCGAGTTTTCCGTCGCACGGATAATCGGGAAGGATGATGACCGCGCCTTGCTATTCCACGGACTGCTAGGTCCGCGCCAGGAAGAGCAATACCGGCGATGATCGTCAGAGAGGAGGAGGTCGGCGGAGCGATCACGGCGGCGGCGGAACACTTCCGTCGGCGGTGGGATTCGGGATCGGCAGAACGAACGGAAAGGCGGAACGTTTCGGTCGTTGGATTCGGTTCGATCAGGTGCCAGAGATAATACCCGAAAACCCTAAGTGTCTATTTATACCAGAGGCATAAATAGACTTAGGAATATCGGTATCCGCAGACCACCCAGAAAAATAGGTTCCTAGAATCGGCGAGTATCAGTCGGCGAGAATCGACGAGAATCATTCGGCGAGAATCAGTCGGCGAGTATCACCTAGGATCGGCGAGAATCAGAGTACAATACTCGACGATTCTCGCCGAACGCGGGGTGGACCATACTCGTCGACCGTCGACCTGCGGTCGACGATTCTCGTCGATCTTCGAGAATCAGAGTACCAATTCTCGACGATTCTCGTCGATCAGCGAGAATCAGAGTACCAATCCTCGACGATTCTCGTCGACCTTCGGTCGACTATTCTTACCAGTCCTTCAAGGCAACATTTGCCCAACCCGACGATCCTTTAAGGCAACACTTTGCCCATAACCCCATTCAGGTCGGTGATTGGTAACCTTTACCAACACAGTCAATCATCCAACTTCTCCACATCTCTTATGTGCGACCCTGCAGGCTCATATCGCGTTGGCAGTGAGATTACATGTTTGACCACTTCCAGATCACCATGGTAACTCCAACAGACTCCCACTTGATCTTGAAAGTATCAAACCAAAAACCTCACAAACAATGAGCGGCATCTAGCAATGCATCATTGCTCCCCAAGCAATAAGAGTTTATAGCTCATGATCCTTTATGTCCAATGTATCAGCGTTGTCTTTGTCCCTTTGTCCCTTACATCCGGAAAGAACTAGAGGCATGGACCGTGTCACCCTCGTAATAGCTCAATCCAAGTTTCTTGATGCAGGATGGACTTCCAGAGAATGGTGAGTCCAATATCACATATTGACTCAACCAAGCATGGCCATGCATTTCTCAGTCCAGTTCCATCAAGGGGCCCATGGATGCAACTCCTGTCATACAGGAGGACAAATCCCATATCTGCTCACACACAAACACCCAAATGATTCGTAACATGCCCAACAACCACCCTTATCATCAACCTTTCTCAAGGAAGAATTTAGATGGCATCAAAGCACGCTCTTCCTCACTTGATGAATGCCGTGACTTCAGGTCAAAGGACCACAACACCATTGTCAATTGAGACCTACTCGTGACAAGATTGGATGACAATCCACAGAGTAGTCTCAGGTTGGGTCTGTCCAGTACAACTTGTTCACTAACAAGTACCCACGTGATGACTTGATATCACAATATCATGACCTGTGAGAACCGATCATCAGTCAACGCACGTGCTAGCCTTCATGTACCATCATCACCCTTAGTATCTATGATGATACTCGACCAGGGACCTTTAAGAATGAAGCTTCAAATAAATCATAGGCTCTCACATTCAAGTCACGTACTTGATGTCCCATGGAAGCGAACATTATAAGGGTATCTATTATGTTAACATTTAACTATCATATAGAAAAACTCATAATAAAAGAACTTGTCATTAATTATAAGAGAAAAACTAGGTACACTATTCATCATATGAACAAATGGCCAACAAAATACATGTTTACATGCAATCCACAAGATTCTCACTAGAGTTGATCATTTAGGTATCGTATACCCATCGATCTAGTATGACCATCATGCTTTCTCTGCGCGAGAGGCTTTGTCAGTGGATCCGCAATATTCTCCTCAGTCGGCACTCTGCAAATGTTCACATCTCCTCGTTCGACAATCTCACGAATAAGATGAAACTGCCGAAGTATGTGCTTGGAGCGCTGATGGGATCTAGGTTCCTTAGATTGTGCAATTGCACCATTGTTATCACAGTAGAGAACTACGGGACCAACAATGCTAGGAACTACATCAAGCTCGCCGATGAATTTCCTAATCCATACAGCCTCCTTCGCCGCATTAGCTGCGGCGATATACTCGGCCTCTGTTGTAGAATCAGCCACTGTTTCTTGCTTGGAACTCTTCCAGCTCACAGCTCCTCCATTCAGGCAAAACACAAAACATGACTGAGACTTGGAGTCGTCTCTAACAGTTTGGAAGCTAGCATCCGTGTAACCACTTACAACGAGCTCTTCCTCTCCACCATACACCAAGAACACATCCTTAGTCCTTCTCAAGTACTTCAGGACATTCTTGACTGCAATCCAGTGACACTCACCGGGGTCTGACTGATACCTGCTAGTCATGCTCAAAGCAAAGGAGACGTCGGGTCGAGTACATAGCATCGCGTACATGATTGATCCAATTGCCGAAGCATATGGAATCAACTTCATGCGGTCCTTATCTTCACAAGACTTTGGACACTAGTCCTTAGAGAGATTCACACCATGAGACATGGGCAAAAATCCTTTCTTGGACTCAAGCATGTTGAACCGCTTCAACACCTTTTCGATGTACGTACTCTGGGTCAAACCCAGCAACTTCTTCGATCTATCTCTATAGATCTTAATACCGAGTATATAAGTCGCTTCACCCAAATCCTTCATTGAAAAGCAGTTCCCTAGGTTGTTCTTAACAACTTTCAGGGTAGGAATGTCATTCCCAATCAACAGTATGTCATCTACATACAATATCAGGAAGACAACAATGCTCCCACTGATTCGCTTGTAAACACAAGGATCATCTTCATTCTTGATGAAACCAAACTCTTTGATTTTCTCATCAAAACGAAGATTCCAACTTCGAGAGGCCTGTTTCAGTCCATAGATGGACTTATTCAGCTTGCATATTTTAGTGGCTTCATCTGGGGATACAAAACCCTCGGGTTGTGTCATATACACTTCCTCAAGGAGGTTTCCATTAAGGAAAGCCATTTTGACATCCATCTGCCAGATCTCGTAGTCATAATACGCAGCAATAGCAAGCAATATCCTTATGGACTTTACCACGGCAACAGGGGAAAAGGTCTCATTTAGTCAATACCATGAATTTGCTTGAAACCCTTAGCCACCAATCACCCTTTGAATGTCTGTACATTCCCATCCATGTCGGTCTTCTTCTTGAAGACCCACTTGCACCCTATGGGTCGTACCCCTTCAGGTGGTTCCACCAAGTTCCAAACTTGGTTTGCATACATGGAGTCCATTTCGGATTTCATAGCCTCAAGCCATTTGTCGGAGTCCGGTCCATTCATAGCCTCTTGGTAGGTTGCTGGTTCATCATCATGATCAATAAGCAACACATTACCTACTTGAGACACGAGAAATCCATATCTCTCAAGCTCAAACCTCGGTCTACCAGATCTACGTAGGACTTGTGTTCCCTGAGCAGGTTCTCTAGCTACAACATCTTGTAGTCCTGTCTCAGAATCCAATTCCGGTTCATTCACTATATGTGGTTCTTGAACTTCTTCAAGCTCTACCTTTTCAGTCTTCCTTGATAAGAACTCTTTCTCCAAGAAGACACCAGTCCTTGCGACAAACACTTTACCCTCAGACTGTAGGTAAAAGTAATACCCTTTCGTTTCCTTAGGATATCCACCAGATAACATTTATCCGATTTGGGTTCCAGCTTGTCAGGCATTTGACGTCTCACGTATGCCTCACAGCCCCAAATTTTAATGAACGACATACTAGGACGCTTCCCAGTCCATATCTCATATGGTGTCTTCAGAACCGTTTTCGTTGGAGCGCGATTCAATGTCATTGCAGCAGTCTCTAAAGCAAATCCCCAAAAGGAAATAGGCAAGTCTGCATGACTCATCATCGAACGTACCATGTCTAACAGTGTACGATTTCTCCTCTCAGACACACCATTATGTTGTGGTGTTGTAGGTGGAGTGAGCTGTGATACAATACCACACGCTTTCAGATGATCACGGAACTCATGACTCAGGTATTCGCCACCTCGATCAGATCGGAGTGCTTTAACCCTTTTACCCAACTGGTTTTCTACTTCATTCTTGAACTCTTTGAACTTTTCAAAGGTCTCGGATTTGCACTTCATAAGATACACATATCCGTATCTACTGAAATCATCAGTAAATGTAACAAAGTAGAAATACCCACCTCTAGCCATGGAACTCATGGGTCCGCATACATCACTATGTACAACACCCAAGAGATCCTCAGCCCTCTCAGTATAACCAGTGAAAGGAGCTTTAGTCATCTTGCCTAAAAAAACAAGATTCGCATCGCTCAAATGATTCATAATCAAATGAGTCCAAAAGTCCATCTCTATGGAGCTTGGATATGCGCTTCTCGTTGATATGGCCCAAACGACAATGCTAGAGAAATGTAGGGTTCGAGTCATTTGTTCTTAGTCTTTTATTATTTTCAACATTACAGATCAGATGGTCCAAGTTCAAAACATAAAGACCATTAAACAATTGGGCTACAGTATAACAAACATCATTCTTAAATATAGAACAACAGTTGTTCTTAATTATAAAAGAAAATCCAATCATGTCCAAGCATGAAATAGATATAATGTTTCTAGTTATGGCCGGAACAAAATAACAATTATCTAGTTCTATTACAAGCCCACTGGGCAAAGAAAGACGGTAAACCCCTACGGCTACACCAGCAACTCTTGCTCCATTGCCGACGCGGAGGTCCACCTCCCCTTTACTCAGCAATCTTCTCCTTCCTAGTTCCTGCACATTTGTACAAATGTGAGAACCACATCCGGTATCCAATACCCAAGATGAAGGAGCAGAAAGGTTTATCTCTATAACGTGAATATTTGAAGCGGAAGTCATACCTCCTTTCATTTTCTGCAGACCTTCAATGTACGAAGGACAGTTCCTCCTCCAATGACCAGCCTTGCAACAATGGTGGCATTTCCCTTCCTTCACCGTGCTTTTCTTTTTCATCAGTGCAGAAGACTTGGACTCAAGATATGACTTAGGTCCCACCTTCGTCTTCTCAGAGCCCTTGGCCTTGCCCTTGCCCTTATGCACCATCAGTATGGGGCTGGCAGGCTTGGCCTTCTTCATATTGATTTCGGCAGTTCTCAACATGCCTAGGAGATCGGGCAGTGTCTTGTCTATTTCATTCATGTTGTAGTTCAAGATGAACTGCTCATAACTGTCCGGCAACGATTGCAGGATAAGATCTGTGGCCAACTCTTGACCAAGAGGAAAACCCAGCCTTTCAAGGTTCTCTATATACCAAATCATCTTGCGTACGTGAGTCCCTACTGATTCTCGAACTCCCATCTTGCACTGAAACAACGCTTTTGCGACGTCGAACCTCCCTTAAAAAGCCTGCCCTTGAAACATTTTCTTGAGATGCTCGTCAATCTCCTTGCACCCCATGCTCTTATGTTGCTTCTGAAGCTCAGAGTTCATAGTGGCAAGCATAAGGCATTCGACATCTAAAGCATCATCATTATACTTCTTATAAGTATCCTTCTCAGCACGGAAGAGTTCCCGGTCGGCACCTCGGGGGCTTCTTCTTCCAAAACATAGAGCTTTCGCTGTTGCCTGAGAACAATTCTCAGGTTCCTATACCAGTCCGTGTAATTTGTCCCACTGAGCTTATCCTTCTCAAGGATGGCTCTCAGAGACAAAGTGGAGTGTGAAACACTTGCCATGGAATTCTACAAGAATTTGTGCAGAATAAAATCAATACCAAAATTTCAAATACAATTATTTTAATTTGGACTTCAATTAAAACACTCCCACTATTTTATTCGAAATGATAGCCCTCACTAACAATTCAGAGAGTTCATGCGAGCTACTCTCTTAGCGGACAAGATCCGTATTTCACCAACACAATGAGTCAGCTTTGGCTTTCCTCTCATGATGCGGTTATTTAGGTAGGCAACGCTTGCCAATTGCATCCTCATGCAATTCTTGTATGGTTGGTGAATAACTCCTTACTCGCATCCATCATATGGTGCATGCCAACCCTATGCCTCTAGCCACTCAACCTTTGAGGTCACCTAGTTAAGTTAGACCCGATGTCGATAGTGGGATATCACAATTATCCGCTCGCACCCTTACCAAGATAGATTAATGCACCTTGCTTTGGCAAGCCCACGCTTCATCGATCGAGGCAGGAAGAGTGTCATCCATCGGAAGGCATCCGAACACTTAATATTTAAATAAGGGATTTTGATTATAGGTTAACAGTTAACCATGATCAACATTTGATCAATGTGCACATCCAAGGAAAAACAAAATTTTTTCTAAAACCACATGCATCCCTTATGTGCACAACCTGACACCATCAACATTTGATAGAAGGAAGGGCTAAATCTGAACATCCGGAAACTTCCAAATCCTCAGATTTACATGCATTGGACAAAAGCAAACACAACTCAACTTAAAACAGTAGACAAGCTCATCTCTCTATGTTGGATTCAAAATCCAAATCAAAATCGAGGGATGGTTACTGCTAAGGAGACTACAATTTCTAACAATTAGAAATTTCCATGATATCCCAGACGTTCTTGGCGGGGTACCAAGACTAAATCTAGAAATTTAGAACACTTCTAAATCCCTAGGTTTACACGCACTGGAATAACAAAACTTCCAATACAACAATCATGGCCAGAACCTGGCTCTGATACCACTGTTGGGTTTCTCTATGAGGACGGCACAACACTTGTGCACGCAGCGGAAGAATAAAAACATCAAGAAAACCCAAAAGAGATGGGATCGGGCCATGGTAATTGAATCAAGAAGTTAACACACAACTATGCAAAAATTACCTCGGTGGCGTTGAGTCACAACTCAACGGAGATGCTCCATGCTTCGTCTTCTTGCTAGTGGCGAGTTCTACGTGGAATAATATCCACGTCTCTGCAGAAATCCACATGAGCAGGAGAACGCCGAGTTTTCCGTCGCACGGATAATCGGGAAGGATGATGACCGCACCTTGCTATTCCACGGACTGCTAGGTCCGTGCCAGGAAGAGCAATACCGGCGACGATCGCCGGAGAGGAGGAGGTCGGCGGAGCGATCACGGCGGCGGCGGAACACTTCCGTCGGCGGCGGGATTCGGGATCGGCGGAACGAACGGAAAGGCGGAACGTTTCCGTCGCTGGATTCGGTTCGATCAGCTGCCAGAGATAATACCCGAAAACCCTAAGTTTCTATTTATACCAGAGACATAAATAGACTTAGGAATATCGCTATCCGCAGACCACCTAGAAAAATAGGGTCCCAGAATCGGCGAGTATCAGTCGTCGAGAATCGGCGAGAATCATTCGGCGAGAATCAGTCGGCGAGTATCACCTAGGATCGGCGAGAATCAGAGTACAATACTCGACGATTCTCGCCGAACGCGGGGTGGACCATACTCGTCGACCGTCGACCTGCGGTCGACGATTCTCGTCGATCGTCGAGAATCAGAGTACCAATTCTCGACGATTCTCGTCGATCGGCGAGAATCAGAGTACCAATCCTCGACGATTCTCGTCGACCTTCGGTCGACTATTCTTACCAGTCCTTCAAGGCAACATTTGCCCAACCCGACGATCCTTTAAGGCAACACTTTGCCCATAACCCCATTCAGGTCGGTGATTGGTAACCTTTACCAACACAGTCAATCATCCAACTTCTCCACATCTCTTATGTGCGACCCTGCAGGCTCATATCGCGTTGACAGTGAGATTACATGTTTGACCACTTTCAGATCACCATGGTAACTCCAACAAGGTTCTCCAAAAATAGACCTAACAGTCTGGAAAAAGATCTTAAGGGTAGTTGAAGGTTATTTTACCTATGGCTTCTGAATCTAACAGAGAACTCAGTTCCATTAAATTGCCCATCTGGACTAAGGACAATTTTCGTATATGGAAACAAAGAGTAAGACTGTTCATGCAAGCTTCAGATCCAGGAATATTTGTTACAATTCAAGATGGACGCTATGTGCCCATGAAAACATCTGTCATAGATGCAAATATTCAAACTCCCAAGACATTGTCAGAAATGTCAAAGCATGAGGTCATACTTGCTACTATGGATAAAACAGCACAGAACATAATAGTGAGTGCTATAGACAACTCCACATTTCTAAATCTGGTACACTGTAATTCTTCTAAGGAAATGTGGGATACCTTGATAGTGTATATGGAAGACACAACAGAGGTGAGAGATGACAGAATGTCACTCCTTAACCAGCAGTATGAGGCATTTAGATAAGGAAAGACAGATTCTATTAAACAAACTTATGAAAAGTTCTTTAGGATAGTCAGTGAATTGAAGAATTATGTGAGAAACATTTCAAACTATGAATTGAATGACAAGTTCCTGAGATCCTTAAATAAAGAATAGAATATGAAGATTATTCAGTAAGGGAAATGGGAAATTTGAGAAATCTTCTTCCCCAATAATTATTTGGGAAATTAATGTCACATGAGCTTCAACTCAATTCAAGAAAAGCTGGAGCAGAAACTACCAGACAATCATCTTAGTCTAAATCATTGGCCTTTAATGCCGACTCTTCCAAGAAAACTAGAAGGGAAATTCCATCATCACCAAGAAGAGATGAAGAGACAGATAGCACTGAACCTTGTCTTCTTCAGAAGAGATATCAGATGATGAACTTGCCTTATTTATAAGGCAGTTCAAGAAGATGTTAAGAAGAAGAAAATAGTGGAGAATAAGGAAACCTTCTGGTTCTAGTTCTCACAAAGGCAAAGACAAACACAGAGACAAATCTGTGTTCAGGTATGACTCCAATCAGAACAAACAATCTAAGACTAATATTATTTGTTTTTGTAGTAACAGGCCTAGACATGTCATTGCTGATTGCCCAGTAAAGAGAAAGGAGAACAGAAATTCCAAAGAAAGGAAGTTCTTTAAGGATAAGAAAATAGAAAAAGGACTGATGGCTAAGAAGACAAAGACCTTGTCTGATAGTGATTATAATTCAACTGGGTCAGAAGAAGAACATGTGGGGCTGTATTCATATGAGGCGGAGTTCATCAGAAGAGCCATCTACAAAGGAAATAACTCCACAACTTCATCATCCAATGTTGATTCTGAAGTAGACATGGAAATTAATCTGATGGCTATAGCTGATTATCCAGGAACTAAATCTCACAACTGTGAGAATTCTCCGGTAATTTATGATAACTCTTCCTGCATTAAGACTTCTGGCTATGAGTCTGGAGATGAGGCAAACTCAAGTGAATTACTGGTTGATCCACATGAGATTAACTCAGGGACTAAAGAGAGGTAACTCATATATAAGTTTGGTAAACTGCTAGCTGGTTTAGTCAAAAGCAAGAAGCTTGTTAAAGAACAAGCTATAGAAATTGCATCACTAAAAAGTATTGAGTATCATCACAAGATGGATACTCAGAAACTTGGTCTTCAGGGGTGTTGGAACACCCTATTACTAATTTGGGTCAGGATCACTATGTCTCTAGGAATCCATGTTTGACCTTTTGTATAGCTTTATAGGTCAATTAGAATTGAGTCTAAGGGTTAGAAATCTAGGATTGGAAGCTGCCCTGAAGACCAAGTTTTTTAGACTGGAGACCAAGTCTGATCGTCGAGCTCAGCACGACGTTTCGTCGAACTCAGATCGACGATCGTCGAGCTCAACTTCGACAAATCGTCGAGCTCCACTCGACGATCGCTGAGCTCAACTTCTCAATATCGTCGAACTCCATTCGACGATCGGTGAGCTCAGGTCGACGATCTTGACTCTGCTTTGGATCTTTATCTCTGAGCTCAGTTCGACGATCTTTGAGCTCAGATCGACGATTATTTTGCTACTTGAGTGTTCCAGTTCGCTGAGCTCAGCTCGATGATAGCAGAGCTCAGTTCGACGATTTCAGATATCTTTCAGAATTCAAATTCAAATCAGTTAAGAGTTATTCTGCAATTAATTCAGAAGATTTGCTAGACGTTTTCATTTACTTCTGGACCAAGTTTCAAGAGATTTTTCAAGGATTAATTCTGTGGACTTTCCTCTAGAAGAAATTATGCAATTAAGGATGCATTCAATGCAGACCAACGGCTATCTTTGACAGAGAATAATATTCTATACAGAGAATAAAAGAAAGAATGTTTTTGAATCAATACAGATGATATACAGAGAACAAGAAGAGAACACAATACAGATTACAGAACAATATTCAAATCTTCTGTCAACAAGAATTCTGGAGAACACTCATCAAAGAGATCAAGCTTTCAAAAATCTTCAGATCTCTTCAGCTCTCAAAGTGTTCAAGGCCAACATCATTTCAAGACTCCAGACACTCAACATTTCAGCTTGCTGAAATTATCTATTGCTGGAGCTCTACCTTTGAAGGCCTATCACCCTCAGCAAAGCTTTTCTTCCTGAAGATTTCAAGGATTCAGGGGGATCTTTGACATCAATCCACATAGTCTTCTCAGTTGATTGAGAAAGAGAAGACTGCCATAACTCTCTCAACCCCACTCTGTAAAGGGTTTTTCAAACTCCCTTCAAAAGTTTGAATCTGGTTTTTGATCACCTTGTCAAAAGCTCATTGGTGGCAAGACACCTGATCAAAAAATCTGCTTTGGTTTTTGAGCACCTTATCAAAACCTCATTGGTGCCCAGGACACCTGATCAACTCATCCTGCAGTGGATTCCTACCTAGGGTGGTAGAAGAGTGGATGTACCCAAGTTTGGGGAACCACTATATTTCCTTGTGTCCTCTGGTTCTGCTTGTTTACTTTTTGTTTCTGGCCTTGATTTGTCTGTGCTTAGTTTTTGCATAGTGTAGTTCTGTGATTAAATTTATATTTGCTTCCCTGTTCACACTCATTACAACAATTGTTGTAAAAGTTTTTAAAAGTACTCAAACACCATATACTTTATTCACCCCCCCCCCTCTAGAGTATATCAGATCTAGTTTCACTTTCAATTGGTATCAGAGGGAGGTTGGTTAAACATACCATACCTGTTTGGTTGTACAGGCTAACACCTGAACCCCAAGATCCTAAACTAGATCTGTTTTTCCTTTGTATTTTATTATTAGATTTTGCTTGCACAACTCATGGCCCAAAACAAAAATAATGCTAGCACCAGACCTCCAGTGTGCAATCTTTCCAAGTTTGCACTTTGGAAAGCAAGGATTAAACTTTACATGAATTCTATTGACGAAGATATATTTAATTCTATTTTGACAGTGTGTCCAAGACCCCCAGAGAGCACAAGCACAAATGCTGTTCCACCTCCATCAGGAACAGATGCTGACATCAAAAAGTGGAAAGTAGCTGATGCCAAGGCTATGAACATTCTAGCCCAGACAATGTCAGATGACATTTTTCAAAAGGTAGCTGAATGTAATTCAGCCAAGGAGATTTGGGACAAGTTATCAGAGATAGTCTCAGGCTCAGCTGATGAGAGAAAGGACAGAAGATCCCATCTCATCTCCCAATATGAGAACTTCAAGAAGGGAGAGACTGAGTCAGTGGGAGACATGTACAACAGATTGAGTCTGATTGTTAGTGAACTAAGGACATTAGACAAAGAGATTTCTCTGACAGAACTCAATGACAATATCCTAATGTGCTTCCCCAGCACTTTGGATTCAAGAATCTGGCCAATTAAGGATGCCAGAAGTCTAAATGAGATCACCACTGAAGCCTTGCTGGGTAAGCTCAAATCTTATGAGCTACTCATCAAGAATAGAGAGGAAGAACAGAAGGCTGCTTCACCAGCCACAAGAAAAGAGAAGACCATAGCATTCAAGGCAACTGAAGATCTGCCTGAAGAAAAAGCTACAGGCAATGATGAACTTCTCAGCTTGCTGGCCAAAAGATTCTACAAGATGGCCAGAAAGGACTTCAGAAGAAGATCATACAAGGAGCAGGACAAGCCAAGGTATGACAAGTCCATTGGCAATAACAAAGACATTATTTGCTTTGGTTGCAGGAAACCAGGGCATATAGTTCCTGACTGTCCAGAGAACAAGAACAAGGACAGAAGGGACAGAAAAGAAAGAAGAAAGGAGAAGGACTCCAAAAGGAATGGCAGTGGAAAACCTTCTTCAAGCAAAAATAAGCATACAAGAAAAGGGTTTGTTGCTGAATCCTGGAGTGAGACAGAAGAGGAATCAGAAGCCTCATCCAGCTCCATTGATGATGAGGATGATGCAGAAGAAAAGGAATTCTGCATGATGGCAATTAATGCCTCACAGCACAACTCAGAGGAAGAAGAGTCAGAGTCAGACTCAGAAACTCAACCTGAAGAAGATCAGGTAATTAGTTCTTTTGATTTTACTTCAGAAGATTTTAAATCTGAATTTAAAGCACTGTGTTTAGACCTGCTAAAGTCTGAGAAAGAGATTATCTCTCTCAGAAATCAATTATCTGAACACAATGTTTTAAAGTCAGAAAACCTCAAACTCTCTCAGGAGTTGGAGAACTGTAGGGAACAGATAGCTTCACTGAAAAGTGAGCTCTCTGAGGCCAAGAAGCTTGAAGAATCCCTTAATGGGAGAAGCATCAAGCTGATGGACATCACAAGCACAGTGAACTCTAGACTTAACAGTACACTGGGCTTGGGTGCTTCATCCAGCCAACCTATAGTCCTAACAACTCCCATCAAGTTTATTTCTAGCAAGGGAAAGGGAGTTGTAGAGGTTGCCAGGAAAAATTCTGATCTGCCTCAGAAATCTAAGTCCCAGCAGAAATCGTCGAACGGAGATCGACGATCGCCGAATGAAGATCGACGATCGCCGAACGGAGCTCGACGATCTCAGCAAAAATCGTCGAACGCAGATCGACGATCTCAGCCAGAGTCATCGAACGCAGGTCGACGATCTCATATACCTGACCTCAGCCATAGTCGACCGTCGAACGGAGCTAGACGATCTGACCCAAGATCGTCGAACTCAGCTCCAAGATCGTCGAACAGAGGTCAGAGCTCTGGAAAATTTTTCAAAGGCAAATCAAAATTGAATCCTGAGGGTTCTTCATCCCAATCCTTCAACCCTTATACTGAATGGATTTTACCTCCAAGGAGATATCATCCTGAAGGATATAAGAGTCAACCAGGGATGCCTTTCATTTCTGAATTTAGAGGTTATCAACCTAGGCCCAAGGTAAACTGGGTCAAAAATAAGTAAATTGTTTCATGTGCAGGTGAAGACCTATCCAACATCTAACCAGCAATGGTACTTGGATAGTGGGTGCTCTAAGCACATGACAGGGAATAAGGACAACCTCACATCCTTCAGAGACAAGCTTGGACCCAAAGTTATCTTTGGTGACTCCAACTTTGGACAAACTAAGGGATATGGTGCAGTACAGATTGGATCAGTAACCTTCAAGAAGGTAGCATATGTGGAAGAACTGAAGCACAACCTGATCAGCATCAGTCAGCTATGTGATGAAGGCTACCAGGTGACCTTCAGCAAAACCTTATGCAAAATCAAGTCAGAGGACAACACAACTGTGTTGACAGGTATAAGGAAAGGTAACATCTACTTAGTAGATTTTCTTTCAACTGATATAGATATCTGCTTGTTTAATTCAGTCTGTAGACCAAATGTTTTATGGAATAAGAGATTAGGACACCTAAACCTTAGAACTATTGCTAGGCTATCCAAGGACAACCTTGTTAGAGGACTACCTTCTGGCCCCTACAAGAAGGAAGGACTCTGCAAGGCTTGTCAATTAGGCAAGCAAACTAAAAACAGTTATAAGTCACTTAATAAGAGTGATTCACCTAGGATATTGTATCTGTTACACATGGATCTATTTGGACTCATCACAGTACAAAGCCTAGGAGGGAAATCCTACACTTTAGTAATTGTAGATGACTTCTCTAGATTCACTTGGGTGTTCTTTCTAAGGAAGAAGTCTGATAACTTTAAGTGTCTGACAGAGTTTCTCAAATGTATACAGATTGAGTTCAATACTCACATTGCCCTGATCAGAAGTGATCATGGGACAGAGTTTGATTCTCTTCTTATGCAAGAGTTCTGTCAGAGTGAAGGGATCAGGCATACTTTCTCAGCTCCTAGAACTCCTCAACAAAATGGGGTAGCTGAAAGGAAAAATAGAACCCTTATTGAATCTGCCACTACATTGTTGTCAGATGCTCATCTACCTCTATCCTTTTGGGCAGAGGCAGTGAACACCTCCAACTATGTGCTGAACAGAAGTCTGATACATAAACTGAAGGGAAAGACTCCCTATGAATTACTCAAAGGGAAGAAACCTAAAGTTGACTATTTCAGAATTTTTGGTTGTATTTGCTATATTCACAATAATGACAAGAAATATTTAGCAAAATTTCAAGCCAAAGCTGATGAAGGAGTGTTTCTGGGATACTCCATGATCAGCAAGGCCTATAGGGTCTATAATAAATCATCTTTGAAAATTGAGGAATCTGTTCATGTTTCTTTTGATGAAACTAACATGTCTTTCAAGGAGAAGATTTCTTCTACCATAGAACCTTTGCAGGAACACTCTCTAGTTGAAGATATGAACAAGCTACAGGTTGCTCAAGAAGAAGAAAGCAGTGAAGATGAAAGTAATACTCAACATATTGAGCCACCACTTGAAGAGCCAGTTGTTGTACCACAAGAGGAAACAATAACACAGGTTGGTGAACAATCAACACCCCCTGTTGATTTAGTAACATCAAGAGACCATCCAATTACCCAGATAATTGGAGAACTCTCAGCTAGTGTGCAAACCAGAAATCAGGTCAACCAAAACCTGTTGCACACCTGCTTCCTTTCTCAAATTGAACCTCAGTCCATTCAAGATGCAGAGCAAGATCCACACTGGATCATTGCAATGCAAGAGGAATTGCATCAATTTGAGAGGAACAAAGTATGGGAACTAGTGCCAAAGCCTAAAGATCATTCCATTGTTGGAACAAAATGGGTATTCAGAAATAAACTGGATGATCAAGGAGTAATTATAAGGAACAAGGCAAGGCTAGTTGCTCAGGGATATTCTCAAGAAGAAGGAATTGACTACGACCAGACTTTTGCACCTGTTGCAAGATTAGAAGCCATCAGGATATTTCTAGCTTATGCAGCTCACAAAGGCTTCAAGGTTTATCAGATGGATGTCAAGAGTGCTTTCTTAAATGGAGACATCAAAGAGGAAGTCTATGTCAGACAACCTCCAGGTTTTATCTCTCCAACTTTTCCTGATTATGTTTTTAGACTGAACAAAGCATTATATGGTCTCAAGCAAGCTCCTAGAGCATGGTATGAGACCCTAGCATGCTTTCTCTTAGAAAATGGTTTTATAAGGGGTAGAGTAGACCAAACTCTTTTTATTAGAACCCATAAGTCCCATACCCTACTAGTACAAATTTATGTAGACGATATCATTTTTGGTTCTACTGACTCAAAATTGTGCAGGAGGTTTTCTAGCCTAATGCATTCTAAATTTGAGATGAGTAGCATGGGTGAGCTATCCTTCTTCCTGGGATTGCAAGTCAAACAACATGCTGAAGGCATCTTCATTTCTCAAACCAAATATGCAAATGAATTGGTTAAGAAATTTGGTATGTCTGAGGCATCTTGTATGAAAACACCCATGCCTACCAATGCTGTATTAGATGCTGATGAACATGGGAAACCTGTTGATCAGACAACATATAGAGCAATGATTGGCTCCTTACTGTATCTTACAGTTAGTAGACCAGATATAATGTTTGCTACATGCATATGTGCTAGGTTCCAAGTAAGCCCTAGAGAGTCACACCTCACTTTAGTAAAGAGGATTCTCAGGTATGTTAAAAGTTGTCCAAATCTAGGTCTCTGGTATCTAAAAGATTCAGCATTTGAGTTAACTGGATTCTCTGATGCTGATTATGCTGGATGCAGAATTGACAGGAAAAGCACCAGTGGAACTTGTCAGTTCCTTGGTGATAGACTTGTCTCTTGGTTTTGTAAGAAACAAACATCTGTGTCAACCTCAACTGCTGAAGCTGAATATATGGCTGCAGGCAGTTGTTGTTCACAAATATTGTGGATTCAAAACCAACTCCTAGACTATGGTTACAACTTAGAGAAGTCAAAAATCTTTTGTGACAATACAAGTGTTATCTCCATAGCTCAAAATCCAGTCCTCCATAGTAGGACAAAACACATAGAGATTAGGCATCATTTCTTAAGGGATAATGTTGAAAAGAATAAAATTAAATTACAATATATCCCAACTGATTTACAAAGAGGAGATATTTTCACCAAGCCATTGGATGAAAAGAAACACACCTTCTTCCTAAATCAGTTAGGAATGTTAGATGGAGGAAGTCTTAAATAATCTCCAAGATTTTGAAAGCTAAAAATTGACCAAGACTAGGCAAAAAATTCTGATTTTTCTTAGTGTCTAGAATTTTCTGATCTCTGAACTGCGCTCGACGATTTCCCCAAAGATCGTCGAACGGAGATCGACGATTTCCAGAATCGTCGAACTGAGTTCAGCGCCTCTCAGATAGAATGAACTATCTCTTCCGGTCAACGATCGTCGAACGGCGCTCGACGATTTGGTTCCCTGAACGATCGTCGAACGGAGCTCGACGCTTTCCAAGATCGTCGAACGGAGATCGACGATGTTGGAGTCTCTTCAGATTCCTTTAGAAGCCTCGATCGTCGAACTGAGTTCAACGATCTTTCCAATTCTGCGTCGAACCCTAATATAAAACTCATTTTTCGCCGTCGTTCTCTCTTGCGCTTTCGATTTCTCTGCAAGGACTTTATTCCCTCCAAACCGTTCTACGTTTGGTCGTTTTGTTTGTTGAATTTTTGCAGGTACAATGGCCGTATCAGTTGCTGTCCTAGCCGCAATGAAGTTTGATGCAGGCTTCGACATTGATATGGACTCTTTCAGCACTACTGACCAAGTTTTCCAAGACATTCTGAGTTTATTCAAGGATCAGAACTTGTCTGCCCTCATGACCACCAGAATCAAGCTTGCTTCAGATGAAATAAAGGAATGAGTTTACACTGCTCACAACCAAGACAACAACACAATAGTTGGATCTATTGCTGGAACTCAGGTATCTCTGACCCCCACAGTTTTAACAGAGGTTTTTGGATTGAGAAATGGAGATGATACTGCTGAATTATCTGGAGAGGAGTTTGCTGACATACTTGCCAGGATGGGTCATCCAGAGGGAAACCCTAGCAAGTTATTCAAAAGGAACTTGTCTGTTGAGTACAGTTTCTAGCAGATGTTATAGGAAAAGTGTTGTTGGCAAAGCACTCTGCACATGATACTATATCCAGATACCAGCTCTGCCTCATGGGAGCTTTGGTGGATAAGAAAAGTTTGAACTGGGGAGAGGTCTTCTTTGACCTGATAAAGAAGAAAATCAACAAAAGCTTTGTCAATTTTGGAAGGATTCTTGGAGTCTTCCTGCAGACAAGATGCCCTACCTTGCTGGTCTCCTCTGGAGTGCACATAAATGCCTCCAAGAGACTTACCTGTGCCCTCTTTGTCAAGTGGGACAGGCAAATAAGCAAGCCCAGCAGGCCCTCCTCAAGTGTTCCTTCAGGCACCAGGACTCAAAGAGTCACTCTCCCACAGGTCTCTGCTCCTGCAGAAGACCTGGCTGCTGCTGTTGCTGCCTCTTCTCCTCCTTCAATTCCAACCCTACCTCTTCCATCCACCATTCCAGCTTCATCCCCCATTACCATCTCTAGCCCCTCTCCAACATCAATTCCATCTCCAGCAACCATTTCATCCCCTCCAGTAGACCAATTCCACCCATTGTTCTCATATCCACCACCAGATGTCACTTCTTCCCCATCCATACCATCCTTCACCCTTCTGGATGACTCCTACATGGATGATTCCCCCTCATCTCCTCCAGAATTACCCTCCTCCTCAACTTCATTCCAAGATCTCCTCCACTATATCATTGACCAACCAACATTCACTCAATCCATATCCATCCCCTTGTCCTCCATATCCACTATCCCCACTCCTGAGCCCTCCATTCCACTACCCAGCACTCCACTTCCAGCTTCCTCAGCCATCCCTATTCCATCTACCTCTGCTCCTATTATTGAGCATGTAGACCTCTCAGCCCTAGCTGACAGGTTGTATGAGCTAATTGCCCCCAGGCTCTCTCTATTATTAGAGGCCTCCTTAGCTCCTCTACAACAGTCAGTGGCAGCTCTCTCTGCCAAGCTTTCCTCCCTCCTTCCTCAAGCAGCACCACCAGCAGTTTGCCTTGATACAGATGTCTCTGCATCTAGGCAGGGGGAGATGCCCTATGAAGCTAGCCTTCATGCTGTTGCTGCTGCTCCTTCTGCTGCTGCTGCTGATGATATTTCTGTTTCTGCTGCTTCTGCTCTTGCTGCTGTGCCTCCTACTCCAGTTCTGGCTCTAGACCTAAAGTCCTTGCTCTCAGTCTTTGATACTGCTTTCTATAGCTGTCTGCCAAAAGTTCATGCTGTCCAGCCCCCAGAGGATTTGTCCAAGGCACTGGTGCCTTTCTCTGGCTGTGACCCCAGCATTCTCTCTGCATTTGTACATTCAGTGACTGCTGCTGCTTCTGAAATTGTTGATGCTGCTGCTGAAATCCCACCTGTTTCTGATGAGGAGATATCCAAGGATTTTCTGATGACAGAGGCCACTGATTTTGAGCCTGCTGTAGATTTTGTTGATGTTACTGAAATTTCTGCTGATAGTGAGACTGTTACAGTTACTCCTGCTGTTACTACTCCAGTATCTGTTACATCTACTGTACTTGTTCCTGTTGAACCCTCTCCATCTGCTGCTCCATCTGCTGCCATCACTCCTGCTATTGCTGTTGCTGGTTCTGCTTCTCTTCCTGTATCTGCTGCTGAATTTGCTGCTGTCTCTGCTGCTGTCCCTGCTGCTGCTATTTCAGCTTCTGTCTCTTCTGCCTCTGCTCAGCTGAAGAAAGATTTGATGAAGAAAATTGATGCTATATATGATGACCAGAGCTCTGAGTCTGATGAATTCAAAACAGACTCTGATGATTCAGCTGCTACTATTGCAAGGAAAAGGAAAGCAAGGAGTAAGGCAATGAAAAGGGTTCCTCCTGCAAAAGTCAAGGATAATAATGATATTCCTTATTATATTCTGCACAACTGCCAAATCACAGAACATTGGATGCAGTATTCTAAAAACCAGTTGAAAGCCATGAAGAAGAAGAGAAAGTATGAAAAGGGCTCATCCAAGTTCCAGCACCCTCATCCTCCTCCACCACCTCCTCCTGATGCAGGTGCAGGTGGCAGCTCTGCAAGTCAAGCCCCAGCTAGAAGCCAGGCTCCCTATCAACCCCATGCCAGATCATATCAAAGGGAAAGCCAATCTAGGGGTTCTTACTCTAGGAGAGGAGGATACAGGGGAAGTCAAAGAGATATTCAGGTTTATTCTAAAGGGCACTCCAGGCAGCACCCATACTCCAGGGGAGGACATGTTTCTTCTGATACTACTTCTGGTCCATTCCCCTATAAGCTCAAAGAGACAGTGTCTGCCAGGCCTCCTCAAGACAATTCTTCCAACAGGTATGAGCCACCTGTACCATTTGAGGACCCTGAAAAGAATCCATCTGCTTGGACTGCTAGGATGAAGGAAATGGCTGCTTTAGATCAGATAACGAAGGCAAAAGAACAAGGGCTAGATTCTTCCAATATTTCTACTATGTCAGAGCAAAGACAAAAGGAATTAGAGAGATATGCCTCCAACAAATTCTTTGATGCAGACAGATATATGGAATTGCATCCTGCTGCTGTGGTTCCCAGGACTTCAAAGCAAACTTACTTGGGTGCAGCAGATGACACCAGATCCAACAAAGAAGCCCTGAATCCAAACAGAGATATCAAAATGGTTAAAGGCAAAGAGAAGAAATAACTATGTAAGGTGACAATCTTTGGGTTTTCTGACTGCTTTCTGGATGCCATATACATATGTCATATATATATATCTGTGATGTTTCTGTCATGTCTAGCTGCTGCTGTTTTTATGCTTTTCTGATTGTATGTTGTTATTTGAATTTCCAAAGTCTGTAAATAGTAATCCTAACCCAAATAGGGGGAGATTGTTGGAACACCCTATTACTAATTTGGGTCAGGATCACTATGTCTCTAGGAATCCTTGTTTGACCTTCTGTATAGCTTTATAGGTCAATTAGAATTGAGTCTAAGGGTTAGAAATCTAGGATTGGAAGCTGCCCTGAAGACCAAGTTTTTCAGACTGGAGACCAAGTCTGATCGTCGAGCTCAGCACGACGTTTCGTCGAACTCAGATCGACGATCGTCGAGCTCAACTTCGACAGATCGTCGAGCTCCACTCGACGATCGCTGAGCTCAACTTCTCAATATCGTCGAACTCCATTCGACGATCGGTGAGCTCAGGTCGACGATCTTGACTCTGCTTTGGATCTTTATCTCTGAGCTCAGTTCGACGATCTTTGAGCTCAGATCGACGAATATTTTGCTACTTGAGTGTTCCAGTTCGCTGAGCTCAGCTCGACGATAGCAGAGCTCAGTTCGACGATTTCAGATATCTTTCAGAATTCAAATTCAAATCAGTTAAGAGTTATTCTGCAATTAATTCAAAAGATTTGCTAGCCGTTTTCATTTACTTCTGGACCAAGTTTCAAGGGATTTTTCAAGGATTAATTTTGTGGACTTTCCTCTAGAAGAAATTATGCAATTAAGGATGCATTCAATGCAGACCAACGGCTATCTTTGACAGAGAATAATATTATATACAGAGAATAAAAGAAAGAACGTTTTTGAATCAATACAGATGATATACAGAGAACAAGAAGAGAACACAATACAGATTACAGAACAATATTCAAAATCTTCTGTCAACAAGAATTCTGAAGAACACTCATCAAAGAGATCAAGCTTTCAAAAATCTTCAGATCTCTTCAGCTCTCAAAGTGTTCAAGGCCAACATCATTTCAAGACTCCAGACACTCAACATTTCAGCTTGCTGAAATTATCTATTGCTGGAGCTCTACCTTTGAAGGCCTATCACCCTCAGCAAAGCTTTTCTTCCTGAAGATTTCAAGGATTCAGGGGGAGCTTTGACATCAATCCACATAGTCTTCTCAGTTGATTGAGAAAGAGAAGACTGCCATAACTCTCTCAACCCCACTCTGTAAAGGGTTTTTCAAACTCCCTTCAAAAGTTTGAATCTGGTTTTTGAGCACCTTGTCAAAAGCTCATTGGTGGCAAGACACCTGATCAAAAAATCTGCTTTGGTTTTTGAGCACCTTATCAAAAGCTCATTGGTGCCCAGGACACCTGATCAACTCATCCTGCAGTGGATTCCTACCTAGGGTGGTAGAAGAGTGGATGTACCCAAGTTTGGGGAACCACTATATTTCCTTGTGTCCTCTGGTTCTGCTTGTTTACTTTTTGTTTCTGGCCTTGATTTGTCTGTACTTAGTTTTTGCATAGTGTAGTTCTGTGATTAGATTTATATTTGCTTCCCTGTTCACACTCATTATAACAATTGTTGTAAAAGTTTTTAAAAGTACTCAAACACCATATACTCTATTCACCCCCCCCCCCCCTCTAGAGTATATCAGATCTAGTTGCACTTTCAAGGGGTCTAAGTTAACAATGTTAACTAAGATAATTGATGACCATATAAATGAAATTAAGAAAAAGGATGCAATCATTAAGTAGATAGAAACCAGATTCCTAATTGAAAGGAAATTGGTTGAGCAGTTCTCAAAACCAATGACTATTTTGCCTATAATAGACACCTTCTCAGGAAAACCTAGAGGTGGTCTAGGGTTTATTAAACCCAAGAGAAGGAGGGGAAAAAACAAAAGAGATCAAAGGGTCAGACCATTCCACAATCAGCTGTACAATCTAACAATCCAAGAGAGCATCTTAAATCTGTGAGACACGACCCATCTTGTGTTCACAACCAAGATAAAACCAAGAGTGTTATCTCCTGTACAATGGGGTGTCAGCACAAGGATTCTTTTGTTCCTCCTAAAAGGAGATATAATAGATTTGAATGCTGGTGCTGTGGAAAGGTAGGACACTTTGCCCTAGATTGCTAGTTCAATCCAACAGTACCTCATAGTCTGAAGACAATTCCATTCAAAAGATCAATTGGTGGCTTTGAAAGAGTTATAGCTAACAAGAACCTAGGACCCATGACTATTTAGGCTCCTAAGGAAAAGTAATTTCTTATTTTGCAGGAATGTCCAAGCACCAGACCAATCTGGTACTTGGATAGTGAATCTTCTAGAAATATGACTGGAACTAGAAGAAATTTGAGGGAATATATTCCTGTGGATAATGGACCAAAAGTGATCTTTGGAGGAGCTGAGAAAGGCCTTGCGACTTCACCAACTAGCTTCCCTCGTACCCAGTTCGGCCATCTTTGGTTGAGAAGGGGCTGCTCCTTTCAAGCATCCGGGTACATGGTGGGACCTTCCTGCCGCAACATCTGGGGTCCTGTTTGACTTGATTCTTCGTTCTAGTCACCCTAGCCGTCTTATCTAGCTTCTGAGCCGGTAACCTTAGGTGGATTTAGTCTGAATTCTGAAGTTAGGAATTTTCTTGGCTTCAATGCTTGGTGCGGTGAGCGTGGATCGCAGCCAAGGAGGAAAGTTTGGAAGTTGAGTGAGATGGTCATTGGTGGAGAGCAAGGAGAGTTGGTCGGCAACTCAGCGGGAGGAGGAGATGCCGCGCGAGGTGGCCAACCATTCTCTCCGAGTTCGCTCAGCGCCCTGAGGTCACGACGATGTCTCCCCGTCGCCTGATGCCGCTAGAAGAGGAAGCACCGCCGAGGAGAACTGGATATGAGCCTGCTTGGGCAAGGGAAGAGTGACTGATGCACTCGCGACATTACCTGACGAGTAGCTAGGGGGTCCTCTTTCGGGATACAATGTCGTCGGCGAGATACAAAGATACTCGGCACTATGGCGAGTATGATGTCTCCATCAAGGATGAAACTCCTCACCACCAGGGAGGTAGGAGCCCCTTCTGTGACGAGATCCTCACCGCTCCAATTCCGGAAGGGTACAGGGAACCCGTTCTCACTTACTACTCCGGCAGAGATGACCATGTCAGATACCTCCAGTGTTTTGAAGACGCCATCTCCATCTATAACATGTCTGACGCCTTCAAGTGCAGGTTCTTCTCCATCACTCTTAAGGGGAACGCCAGGGATTGGTTCCATCAGCTACCGACAGGGTCTGTGTACTATTTCTAAGATCTGCATCTGGGCCTTATGGCGAGGTTTGCGACATCGAAGAAGAGGAAGATGGAAGCGACGGCCCTCTTCAAAACCGTCTAAGGGCAGCATGAGAGTTTGGGTCATTATATCGACCGCTTTCAGTAGGAGATTTTGGAGGTGGAAGAAGTGAACAGCTTTACCTTGATGGTGGCCCTGAAGTTCGGGTTGAAGCAAGGTTTGCTCAGTCTGGAGATGGGGTCCAATCCCCCGAGGTCTTTCGAAGACATGATAGAGAAGGCGAACACTTTTGTTCGAGTGGAGGAGAAGAACAAGGACTTCTTAGCAAGGCTGGATGGGGAGATTACGACGGAGAGGGGGAGAGTAGGACCTTCGGGGTCGAAGTCAAGGAGGACGCCGGAGAGGCGAGAAGAAAGGAAGAAACAGGAACCAAGGAGAGAAGAGAGAATAAAGAGAGAGGAACCCAGGAGGGTTGAAGAAAGGAGGCAGGAGAGGCCTCAAAGGCAAGAAGAGAGAAGGTTGGTGGAAGCTCGGGAAGGAGGAAGGGGGAAAGGCGATTCCAGTATCCGGAAAATTGCCCCCAGTGGAGAACAGCAAGGCAGCAGAACCAAGAAGAGAGGAGGAATGGGAACTGGCAGGAGAGAGGCCGAGGAGGAGGAAGAAGGGAGATAATGGCCATCGCTCGCCAGGACAATAAACGGCGCCGGAGGGAGCAGCGAGCGATGCGCCAGGAGGCGGAGATTCCCCTTTATTGTGATATTCATCGGGTAGAGGGGCATGGGACCTTGGCTTGCCCTGAGTTTTTGGAAGCGAGGAGGAGACTGGAGGCAGGAGCGGTAGAAAGAGAGCAGCAGAGGCAGGAGGCCCCGGTGGGGCAGGTGGCGTTCCAGGCTCCAGCGAGGAGAAGGAATGAGGACTGAGTCGACCTGGAAGGTCGCGGGGAAGTAATAAATGGCCCAGGAGGCGGGCATGTTGGCGTGATCAATGAAGGGGCCGGGCTAGGAGCTTCCCGGAAAGGGAGTCTCCACTAGATCTATCGGAAGAACGTCGCCTCGACGTCACAGACCCCGCTGCCATTGAAGGAGATCACCTTCTCAAAGGAAGACATGTTGGGGAATGAGAACCACTTCCATGACGCTTTTGTCATTCAAGCCGCCATCGAGGACTTCACCGTCGACCAAATCCTCGCGGACAACGGTAGCTCGGTGAATGTCATCTTCAAAAGAACCTTCGTCGGGCTTCAGGTGGAAGTATCCCGGGTCCAAGCTGCAGATGGACTGCTCTTTAACTTCTCAGGAGAGAAGAAAGAGGTGGAGGGAGCAGTGGAGCTGCTGGTTACGCTCGGTGGGACGTCGATCCGATGTCGCTTCATCATCGTCGACACACCGAGCGGTTACAACGCCATCTTAGGGCGACCCCTTATCAACTACTTCCGGGCTGTTCCGTCGTATTTCCACCAGTGCCTGAAGTACTACCGCGGAGATGTTCAGATCAGGATCAGGGGAGATCACAAGGCTTCTAGGGAGTGTTGCTTGAATGCCGTCAGCACCATCAGCTGGATGGGTGACGTGGAGAAGTTGTAGGAGATGCTGGAGAAGGAGAAGGGACTGTGTGTGCTGAAGAGGTGGAGGAGATAGAGGTGATCTCTCGAGGAGGAGAGCCAGGGTTACTGAAGGTGGGAGGATCGCTGCCGCTAGGATGGAAGATAGAGATGGCTTCTTGCGTGCAGGACAACGTTGATGTCACAACCTGCATTTTCTCAGATATTTTCATAATATCAGAGCACGAGAAAATATGTGTCTTGATGCCACGCTGTGCAGGGGATAACTGCACGAGCTCAGGCAAAATCTAAACTCGCGTTCGTTGAATAAATCATTATATTTTTATGCAAGTAAACCAGTTACAGGTTGATGGCTGTATCCCTCGGCACCGTGGATCAGCTAGACCACATGAAAAACTATAGTTTTATATGCAGCGAAAATACATAGTTAAGGTAAGTTGACATCCTACATGAGTAGAATCGTCCCCAAAGGACCTCTCATGGAATGCAGGACTCTAGGTGACTCATAATATATAGAAAATAGCTTTTGTTACGTACTCGAGAAATAGTGCGTTAGTGTTTTAAAACATGATATGCATGAGATACATATACTATTACTGTTAAGGTTGAACATAACTAACGTGCAACCTAGCATAAAATATTCCCAGAAGCAAGTAAACAACCTCCAAAAAAGGTAAAACTAGCAGTCTTTAGTTCATAGTACAACACTAAAAGAAACCATCAGTGGGCGTCAACAACCTGACACGAACCCACTGGTGGGTGTGTATGTCTGTACAGAAAGAAGAAAAACTACCTCGCCAAAACGAGGAACAGCAACCTCTGCGGCCACAAGCAAGCTCCACCAAAAGAACACTAGCCGCTCAATCGGCTATCACCTGGACCTGAGGCATTCCAAAGAAATGAATACCTCAGCAAGTATATAAAAGAAATGAAATGGAGCATTTCATCCAAAAACGAATACACAATGCACCAAGTGCAAGAGATATTAACATAGCCTGCTACAACCTGCAGGAATAATCAAGACAACATATGCCAAAATACCAAAAGAAAGTGCGATCTCTTGTGATGTTCTTGTCTATTCCCGCAATGCTGAGGAGCATGATCAGTATCTGCGTTTGGTTTTGTCTGCTTTGAGGGACCATAGATTGTTTGCCAAATTGAGTAAGTGTGATTTTTGGTTACCTGAGGTTTCGTTTTTAGGCCATGTGATCAACAAGCATGGCATTTCAGTTGATCCAGAGAAGATAGCTGCAGTGATGGAGTGGCAAATACCGGATACTCCCAAGGAGATCAGGAGCTTCTTGGGGTTGGCCGGTTATTACCGAAGATTTGTGGAAGGCTTTTCTACTTTGGCTGCACCTTTAACTCGGTTAACTCAGAAAAATGTGGCTTTTGCTTGGAATGATAAGTGTGAGGAAGCATTCTTTGAACTCAAGAATAAACTGTATACCGCTCCTGTTTTGACTCCGCCTACGGAGGTCTTAGGTTATGATGTTTTTGTAGATGCATCGTATGTTGGACTTGGATGTGTGTTGATGCAAGACGGCAAAGTGATTGCGTATGGGTCTCAGCAATTGAAGACTCATGAGAAGAACTATCCTACACATGATTTGGAGTTTGCCGCTGTTATATTTGCATTGAAATTGTGGAGACATCTACTATACGGGGTGCAGTGCAAGATTTTTTCTGATCATAAAAGTTTAAAGTATGTATTCACCCAAAAGGAATTAAATATGTGTCAGCGGCGATGGTTGGAGTATGTTGCCGACTATGATGTAGAAATCCAGTACCATCTGGGCAAGGCTAATGTGGTGGTCGATGCCCTAAGTCGGAAGACGGGAAAGATTTTTAATCTCTCTGCTGACCGATTAGTGGAAGAATTTCTGTTGATGGATATTTCTGTTGGGTGCTGCGATTTGCAAAGTAGTTTGGTGGCAGCAGAACCTTCTTGGATTGAGCTGACGCGGCAGCATCAGAAAGATGATCCAGATTTACTGCACTTATATAAGAGAACGGAGAATGGAGAGTTACTTGATTTCTCGATTGATGCTGCGGGTACGTTGAAGTACCGCGACAGATTTTGTATCCCTGCTGTTATGGACATCCGAGATATGTTATGCCGAGAAGCTCATGATTCGAGCGTTGCTTACCATCCAGGATCTACGAAAATGTATCATGACTTGAAGCAATTTGCCTGGTGGGATGGGATGAAGAGAGACATAGCTAAATTTGTGACGGAATGCTATACCTGTAAGCGTGTGAAGGCCGATCATGGAAGGCCTGGTGGCAAGTTGACACCATTGGAAATTCCAACTTGGAAATGGGAAAGTATTTCGATGGTTTTCATTACCGGTCTACCGAGATCTCCTAGAGGGTATGATTCTGTGTGGGTGATCGTGGATCGATTAACGAAGTGTGCTCACTTCGTACCTTATAAGATTAATTATCTGATGAAGAAGATAGCTGAACTGTATGTGACTGAGATTCTCCGCTTGCATGGTGTTCCCCGAAATATCATTTCCGACCGAGACTCGTGATTTACATCTCGCTTTTGGAAGAGTTTACAAGAGGGTTTGGGTACGGATTTGCGATATTCTACCGCATACCACCCGCAAACGAATGGTGAAACAGAGCGAGTAAATCAAATAGTAGAGGATATGATTCGATGCTATATTTTATACCACGGAGGAGCATGGGATGAACGTTTGCGGCTTATGGAATTTGCGTATAATAATAGCTATCAAGAAAGCTTGCAAATGTCTCCATTTGAGGCCCTATATAGGCGACGTTGCAGAACTCCTCTCTTTTGGGTTGAGGTTGGCGAGACACCTTTATTGGGTCCTGATGCATTAGAAGAAATGCATCACAAATTATATCAAGGTCGTGTATTCTTAGTCATTTGCGTTGGTTAAACCAAACGACATGACTAAGAATTGAAAATGCCTATGCCTTGATCGAAAAGCAGTCCGTGGAATATCTGACTCACGGACTTTAAGCTGATGATAACTAGAATGAAGATCAATCATAGAGAACACGGAGCTACCGCGCAGTTGATCAAACAAATCGTCAATCCTGGGCAGGGGATACTTGTTCTTAATAGTGACTTTATTGAGTTCTCGGTAATCAATGCAAAGCCACATCGACCAATCATTCTTTTTAACGAATAGAACAGGTGGACCCCAAGGCGACAAACTTGCTCTGATAAAACCCTTTCGTAACAACTCATCCAGCTGGTTACGCAGCTCTGCCAGCTCTCGAGGGGCCATTCGGTACGGCGCCTTTACAATAGGTCGCGTACCCGGCTCCAACTCTATCACAAACTCAACATCTCTATCGGGCGGAAGACTAGGAAGATCATCAGGAAAAACATCTGAAAACTCGCGCACAATAGGAATCTCTGCTAAACGCGGCAAACTACCAACGGTCTCCAAAACTGAGACTAAACAAGCAAAACAGCCGGAACCTAGCAACGTTCGAGCACATACCGCAGAAATAGCTGGAGAATCCTGGTGCAAATCACCATAAACACTCCCAGGCTGACCGTTGTCCTTACGGAAGTCCAAGTGCTTCCCCTTGCACTGGATCACAGCATCATACTTTGACAAAAAGTCCATGCCTAAGATGACATCAAAATCTTCCAGGTCAAGCACCTTCAAATCTTCCGTAGCTGTGAAATCACCCAACACAATCAGACAAGCCAAAATGCCCAAATCAGAAACCACATAATCACCAGAAGGGAACTTGATGCAAAAGGCATCCCCCACTCGATCTGGTTCCAAATGATATCGATCCATGAAGGCTCTAGCCACAAACGAGTGGGTAGAGCCAGAGTCGAATAGAACACGCGCCCAGCGGTTCTTTACCTTAAACTTTCCTAAACACAAGGTGCACACTAATCACATATCTATGAAAACAAATGAAATACGATAATGACGAACGAAACAGGAGAACTAGGGAGGAGTCTAACCTGATACAACCTGCGTAGAAGTCTGAGCGTCCTCAGAAGTAATCACATTAAGCTTTCCTTTGCCTTTATCCAATCGTTGAGGAGGTGGCAATGCCTGGAGTGGCACTGGCTGCAACACAGGTTGCACTTGCGGGCACTGAATCTTGATGTGCCCCTTTTATGCACAATGATAACACACTTTCTTTGACCAACAATGGGCAGCATCATGCCCCTTTCTCATACATATCGTACACTCCAAATCCCTCTGCGGAGCACCCTGAATCGCATGAACCTGCTCCTTCTTTTGAACACCTAATCGTTTGAAACATCGCTCGAACGGGTGGCCTGACCGGCCACAGAAGCTACAAACTTCTTTGCTCTTCTTCTTGGAAGCAGCATCAGGCACCTGAGAGCTCTTCCCTTCGATTAACTTCCTCTTATCTTTACTCATCCACTGTCCTTTTTGCTTAGAAGTTTCAATTGCCTCAACTTTCAAAGCATCTTCCACTAAGGCAGCATAACTTGTTGCTCCATATGCACTTGCTAACTACTGCACCTCATTTCGTAAGCCACCAAGAAAACACTTAACTCGATCTGCCTCGGAAGTTACCATACCGGGGGCAAACCGACTCAGTTTACTGAACTCAATTTCATACTCACTAACTATGAGCTGCCTTTGCTTCAAATGTAAGAACTCATTCATCAAACGGTCCCGTTCGACCGAGGGTAGAAAATTCCTTAGTAGCATCCCCTTGAACGACGCCCAAGAACATCCTTCCGTCAAACTCTCCCTTTCTCGCATCCACCAACTCTTTGCTAATCCCTTTAGCTGATACGCAGCGATCATCACTCGCTGATCATCAGTGATGCCAGAGTAAGAAAACATTTCCTCCATTGCTATAAGCCAATCATCCAACACCATGAAATCCGCTTTGCCATCATAAGTAGGTGGTCCAAGTCGCTGGAACTGGGAAATAAATGTCATCTCAGGTGGAACGACTACGGGAGGCACCAATGGAGCAGGAGGGGCAGGAACAGCTGAACCCACAACAGGGTTCTGCACCCTCGAAGCAAGCCCAGACATCATGGAAAACATAGACTGAATCTGGGACTGCACATCCCCCATTTGCCTTACCAAGGCCTCATTACTCTGTCGCAAACTTTCCATACTTGCATTGTTCTGGGCACCCGAAGACTCGCCCTCAGACTGGTGAGTCTGCCTCGTCACAGGACGCTTTGACATCCTATAGTCCAATCAAAACGAATCAAGAACTAGCCCAACTGCTAGCACAGAATGATGCTATACAGACACACATACACATATGAACTTCAACTGCTAACTTGCTCTGGGAGTTTTACATGATGTTATGCCTAACCTACGATGAGTCACCCTCATCACACTAATTCATGTGCCTATACCATGGATGCATGAAGTTATATTCCTTTTGCCTCAAAACCATGTGTGTATAGGCGTCATCACGGCAATCTTCAGCTTGGCACGTTGTGCTTATGCAATGTTTGTTATGCATGTTGTGATATGCATTCTAAAAAAAGCCTTAATGTATGCCATGAGCGGCGTATGCAGGAAAATGTTATGCATCCCATACTACATGACATTCTCATGCAACGAAAAAGAAACGTGCTAGTCGCATTCATGTGGTGAGGCTATGCATCCCATACTACATAACCCTCACATGTTGCCCCTATGGTGGATCCATATACAGACACATAGTATGCATCACATACTACATACTATGCCCCGTATACTTCATGTTATGATATGAGTGAAGTGCTCGTGCTTTAGCCAAGATGAACTGATGACACCTCGGTGTATGTATGTGAAAGTGCAAGTTATATCTGATATACTCTAGAGGGTGGGGGGGTGAATAGAGTATGGTGCTTGCTAAAAACTTTTTATAACTATTGTTGTATTCCTAAGTGAACAGGGAAGCAAATAACATAAAGTAAATGTATGTAAATATAGAACAATCACAGATCAATCACAAAGCAATCACAATACACAGCCAGAAATAAAAGAAAGACAAGCAACCAGAAGACACAAGGAGCTATAGTGGTTCCCCAATCAACCTGGGTACATCCACTCTTCTACCACCCTAGGTAGGAATCCACTGCAGGATGAGTTGATCAGGTGTCCTGGGCAGCAATGAGCTTTTGATAAGGTGCTCAAAAAGCAAACAGATTTTTTTGATCAGGTGTCTTGCCACCACTGAGTGTTGATAAGGTCTCAGAAACCAAACACAAACTTTTGAAGGGAGTTTGAAAAACCCTTTACATCAGAGAGAGAGAGAAAGGGATGAGATGATCTTCTCTGTCAACAATCAGAGATAAGATAGTCGATGTTGTCAAAGCTCCCCCTGAGATCTTGAGTTGTTCAGGAAGTGAAGCTTTACAGTAGGGTGATAGGCCTTCAGATGATTTGATCTCCAGCAAAAGATTATTTTAGCAACAGCTGAAATGTGAGGTGTCTGGAGTCTTGAATGATGATGGCCTTTGAACACTTGAATCAAGAGAGATCTGAAAATTTCAGTTAGTTGATCTCCTTTTATGATGTGTGTTCTTGTATGAATTTTTGAGACTGAGAATGTCTGCAACTCTCTTTCTTTCTCTTGTGTAATTGTTGTTGTTGCAGAATATGTGTGTCTAACTCTTTGAAGAGAATGAAAATCTGATCTTTTATTCCTTTGATCTGAATGAATATTTCTCTGTCCAAGATAGCCGTTAGACTGTCATAAATGACTTCCTTACATGCATTTGTCTTCTGTAGGAAAGTCCAATAAAACATTCCTTGAAAATTCCTTGAAAATTCCTTGAAACTTGCTTCAGATTAATTAAAAACGGCTACAAGATCTCTGACATAAATGCTGAGAATAATTCCACAACTGTCTGAATTTGAATCTTGAAAAACGTCTAACTCTTCAGAAAAACGTCGAACTGAGCTCCACTATCGTTGAACTGAGCTCAGAGACTGAACTTAGATAGAAACAGAGATCGTCGATCTGAGCTCAACTATCGTCGAACTGAGCTCAGAGATAGAGAATCAAACTGGAATCAAGATCATCGATCTGAGCTCGAAGATCGTCAAATGGAGTTCGACGACTCGTTGAAGTTGAGCTCAGAGATCGTCGAATGGGGTTCGACGATTCGTCGAAGGGAGCTCAGCGATTGTCGAATGGAGTTCGACAATTCGTCGTACTGAGCTCGACGAAATGACTTAGTCTCCAAAACTGAAATCTCTGGTCTTGAGGGCAGCTTCCAAACCTAACTACTAACCCTTAGACTCAATTCTAATTGACCTTTAGATCTATACAATGAGGTCAAGACAGGTTTCCTAAGAGACATAGTGATCCTTGCCCAAATCAGTAATAGGGTGTTCCAACAATCTCCCCCAATTTGGGTTAGAATTACTATTTACAGATATTGGAAAAATAAAAGCATACAAAGCAGAAATACAACAAACAAAACATAGCAGAATCACAGACATTATCTCAGATAGTTCAGAAAACAAAACATACTGTCACCTTTCAGAGTCATTTTTTTCCTTACTCTTTATAAGTACTATTTCTCTGTTGGGATTGAGAGCTTCTTTCTTAGATCTTCTATCATCAGCTGCACCTAGAGAGGTTTTTTGTTTTGGCCTGGGCACTACAACTTCTGGATGCAGCGTCATGTAGCTTTCTGAATCAAAGAATTTACTGGATGAGTATCTTTCAAGTTCCTTCTTTCTTTGTTCTGATAAAGTAGTTATACTGGATGTGTCTTTTCCTTGTTCTCTGGCTTTCTTGATTTGATCTAAAGGAGCCAATTCTTTCATCCTAGCTGTCCATGAAGTAGGATTGTTTTCTGGATCCTCAAATGGAACTGGAGGCTCATATCTATTTGAAGGATTGTCTGGAGGGGCTCTGGAAGAGACTAAATCTTTCAGCTTATAAGGAAAGGGACCATAAGTTGTGTCAGATGGACCTTGTCCTTCCCTTGAATATGGATGTTGCCTGGAATACCCTTTGGAGTAAACTTGAAATTCTCTTTGATTTCCTCTGTAATTTCCTCTTCTTGATTGGTAGCCTCTAGATTGACTTCCTCTGTATTGGGATCATCCTTGGGGTTGATAAGAGCTTTGGCTTCTGGCAGAAGGTTGAGATACAGAACTTCCACTTGCACCTGCATCAGGTGAAGGAGGAGAAGGAGGAGGATTGAACTGGGATGATCCTTTATCATATTTCCTCTTCTTCTTCATAGCCTTCAGTTGATTTTTGGAGTATTGCATCCAATGTTCTGTGATAGGGCAATTATGCAGTATGTAGTATGGTATGTCATTTGTGTCTTTCACTTTTGCTGGGGGGACTCTCTTCATTGCTTTGCTTCTGGCCTTTCTTTTCCTTGCAATTGTAGCAGAGGAATCATCTGAATCAGTCTTAAACTGATCACTATCTGAGATTTCATTATCATATAATGCATCAATCCTTTTGAGATAATCTAACTGTTGTTGAGTTTGAGCAGGAGAAACAGCAGAGACAGCAACAGTAGTAGCAGCAACAGCAGGAAGAGGAGTAGAAGTAGCACTGGTAGAAGAAGTTATGACAGCAGCAGATTCAGATACAATTCTTGCAGCAGCAGTAACAACATCAGCAGTAACAGCAGGCTCAAAAACAAATGTCTCTGTCATATGCATATCCTCAGATACTAAAACATCAGTAATAGAACTAACAGCAATAGCAACATTAGCAGTAGGAGCAGCAGCAGTACTTTCAACAGAAACAGAAGGAGCAGCAACATAGAGGGAATTTACAAAAGAATGTATTATACTGGTGTCACAGCTGGAAATGGGCACAATGGCCTTAGAGAGATCCTCATATTGCTGGACTACAGTGTGCTCTGGAAGACAGCTAAAGTAAATAGAATCAAAATCTGATAACAGTGACCTGAGGTCCACTGTGATAACTGCAACTGGATCTGTTGTGGCTTGGACTGAAGATACAGCAGTAGGAGCAGCAACAGGCAATCTATTAACTTCACGAGGCATCTCCCCCTGCCTAGATACAGTCAGGACTAGATCAAGGCACCAAGATGAAGGGATTGCCTGAGGACGAAGAAGAGAGGAGAGCCTGACAGACAGTTCTTGAACTGTTTTTATCAGTGGAGCCAAAGAGGCCTCCATCAAGAGTGATAGCCTGGGAGTTATCAGCTCATAGAGCCTGTCTGCAAGAGCTGGAAGATCTACATGCTCAAGAAGGACTTGAGAAGAGGTAGGGATTGAAGGTGGATCAGCAGGAGATGTTGGTGGAGAGCATGTGAATGGTGGAAATGAAGGTTGAGAGATGGGAATTGTGGAAATGGAAGATAGGGGAATGGAAACTGATGGTGTGAAGGATGGTTGTGCAATGATATCTTGAAGTAGTTGTTGGTATGAGGTAAATGAAGATGGTGGCTCAGGAGGGGATGAGGGAGAATCGTCCATATAGGAATCATCTATAAGAGTGAAAGATGGAATGTGAGAGGATGAATCAATTTCTAGGTGAGGGTATTGATGTAGAGGATGTAAGAGTTCTTCTGTGAGAGGTGGAGTTGGAGAAGGAATGGAAGTTGGAGATGGGATGGAAATTGTGATTGTGGAAGAAATTGTAATGGTGGATGTGACTGGTGTAGATGAAACAAGAGGTGGAGGAGGAGGAGAAGGAGCAGGCAAGTCTTCTACAGGGGAAGAAACTTAAGGGGAAGAAACTGAAACAGTCCTTGTGCCTGAAGTAGAAATGCTAGAGGGCCTGCTGGGCTTGACAATTTGTCTGTCCCATTTTTCAAATAGGGCACAGGTAAGCCTCTTGGAGGCATTGATGTGCATCCCATTTGAAACTAGCAGTGTAGGGCATCTGTTCTGAAGAAACAGCCCTAATATCCTTCCAAAATTAACAAAGTTTTTGTTGATTTTCTTTTTGATTAGATCAAAGAAGACTTCTCCCCAGTTCAATTATTTCTTGTCCACAAGGGCACCCATCAAGAAGAGCTGATACCAGGAGATGGTATCATGAGCCGAGTGTTTGGCCAACAACACCTTTCCAACCACATCAGCCAGAAATCTGTACTCAACAGACAGATTTTTCTTCAGCAGTTTGCTAGGGTTTGCATCTGAATGTCCCATTCTTTCAAGCATATTAGAAAACTCTTCTCCAGAAAGTTCAGCAGAATCTTCTCCAGAATTTAATTCAAAAACCTCTGTCAGGGCAACATGTGTTCAAGATACCTGGGTTCCTGAGATTGTTCCAATCACTGTATTCTGATCCTGATTGTGGGCAGTATACACCCATTCTTTTATCTCATCTGCAGCCAATTTAATCCTGGTAGTCATGATGGTAACTAGCTTTTGTTCCTTGAAAAGTTCCAGAATATCTTTGAAGATTTGATCACTGTTATTGAACGAATCCATGTCGATGTCAAATCCAGCATCAAATTTCATTACGGCCAGGATTGCAACTGAGACTGCCATTGATTCCTGCAAAAACTAACAAACAAATGACCAAGTGTAGAGAAGTTTGGAGGGAAAGAGAAAGTTTGCAGAAAGTATGAAAGCGCAAAAGGATAACGACAGCCGAAAAATGAATTTTATATTAGGGTTTGACGCAGAAAAGTAAAGATCGTTGAACTCTGTTTGACGATCTGGGCTTCTAAAGGAAACTGAAAGGTCATCAATAGCATCGATCTCCATTCAACGATATTGGAGAGCATCGAGCTCCGTTCGATGATAGTTCAGAAAACAAAATCGTCGAGCTCCGCACGATGATCGCTGACCTGAGAAAGATTGTTTAGCACTATCTGAGAAGCGCTAAACTCTGGTCGACGATTTAGGAAAGCGTCGATCTCCGTTCGACTATCGGGGGAAATTCATCGAGCGCAGTTCAAAGATCAGAAACACACTAAACACTAGAAAAATTAAGATGTTTGCCTAGTCTTGGTCATTTTTAGATTTTTGAAAATCTTGGAACTTATTTTAGACTTCCTCCATCTAACATTCCTAACTGATTCAGGAAGAATGTATACTTCTTTTCATCCAAGGGTTTGGTGAAAATATCTCCCCTTTGCAAATCAGTTGGGATATATTGAAGTTCAATTTTATTTTTCTCAACATTATCCCTTAGAAAGTGATGCCTAATTTCTATATGTTTTGTCCTATTATGGAGGACTGGATTTTGTGCTATAGAAATAGCACTGGTATTATCACAAAATATTTTAGACTTCTCTAAGTTGTAGCCATAGTCTAGGAGTTGGTTTTGAATCCACAATATTTGTGAACAACAATTACCTGCAGCCATATATTCAGCTTCAGCAGTTGAAGTTGACACATATGTTTGTTTCTTACAAAACCAGGAGACAAGTCTGTCACCAAGAAACTGACAAGTTCCACTGGTGCTTTTCCTGTCAATTCTGCATCCAGCATAATCAGCATCAGAAAATCCAATTAAGTCAAATACTGAGTCTTTTGGATACCAGAGACCTAGATTTGGACAACTTTTTACATACCTGCGAATCCTTTTTTACTAAGGTTAGGTGTGACTCTCTAGGGCTCACTTGGAATCTAGCACATATGCATGTAGCAAACATTATGTCAGGTCTACTAGTTGTAAGGTACAATAAAGAGCCAATCATTGCTCTATATGTTGTCTGATCAATAGGTTTACCATGTTCATCAGCATCTAATACAGCATTAGTAGGCATAAGTGTTTTCATACATGATGTTTCAGACATACCAAATTTCTTAACCAATTCTTTTGCATACTTGGTTTGAGAAATAAATATGCCTTCAACATGTTGTTTGATTTGCAATCCTAGAAAGAAGGATAGCTCACCCATGCTACTCATTTCAAATTTAGAATGCATTATGTTGGAGAACCTTCTGCACAAATTTGAATCAGTAGAACCAAATATAATATCATCTACATAGATTTGTACTAGTAGAGTATGGGACTTATGGGTTCTAATAAAAAGAGTTTGGTCTACTCTACCCCTTATAAACTCATTTTTCAGAATAAAGCATGTTAGGGTCTCATAGCATGCTCTAGGAGCTTGCTTTAGACCATATAATGCTTTATGCAATTTGAAAACATAATTAGGATGAGTTGAAGTGATAAAACCTGGAGGTTGTCTGACATGGACTTCTTCTTTGATATCTCCATTTAGAAAAGCACTCTTTACATCCATCTGGTATACTTTGAAACCTTTTGTGTTGCATATGCTAAGAAGATTCTTATAGCCTCTAACCTTGCAACTGGTCCAAAAGTCTAGTCATAATCTATCCCTTCTTCATGAGAGTACCCTTGAACAACTAGCCTTGTCTTGTTCCTTAAAATGACTCCTTGATCATCCAATTTGTTTATGAACACCCACTTTGTTCCAACAATGGAGTGATCCTTAGGCCTTGGTACTAGTTCCCAAACTTTGTTCCTTTCAAATTGATGCAACTCTTCTTGCATTGCAATGATCTAGTGTGGATCTTGCTCTGCATCTTGAATGGATTAAGATTCAATTTGAGAAAGAAAACAAGTGTGCATCAGGTTATGGTTGACATGATTTCTGGTTTGCACACCAGCTGAGATGTCTCCAATCACTTGGGAAATTGGATGGTCTCTTGATGTTATTAAATCAATAAGGGGTGTTGATTGTTCACCAACCTGTGTTGTTGTTTCCTCTTATGGTACAACAACTGGCTCTTCAAGAAATTTCTCTTCAAGATGTTGAATGTCTTCCTCATCTTCACTGCTTTCCTCTTTTTGAATGATTTGTAACCTGTCCAAGTCTTCAGCTAGAGAGTGTACCTGCAAAGGTTCTATGGCAGAAGTATTCTTCTCCTTGAAAAACACATTAGATTCATCAAAATATATATGAACAGATTCTTCAATTTTAAGAGTTGATTTATTATATACCCTATAAGTCTTACTGATCATGGAGTATCCCAGAAACACTCCTTCATCAGCTTTAGCTTGAAATTTTGTTAAATATTTCTTGTCATTATTATGTATGTAACAGATACAACCAAAAATTCTAAAATAATCTACTTTAGGTTTCTTCCCTTTGAGTAAATCATAGGGAGTCTTGCCCTTCAGTTTATGTATTAAACTTCTATTCAACACATAGTTGGAGGTGTTCACTGCCTCTGCCCAAAAGGATAGAGGAAGGTGAGCATCTGACAACAATGTAGTGGCAGATTCAATAAGGGTTCTATTTTTCCTTTCAGCTACCCCATTTTGTTGAGGAGTTCTAGGAGCTGAGAAAGTGTGCTGATCCCTTCACTCTGACAGAACTCTTGCATAAGAAGAGAATCAAACTCTGTCCCATGATCACTTCTGATCACGGCAATATGAGTATTGAACTCAGTCTGTATGCATTTGAGAAACTCTGTCAAACACTTAAAGTTATCAGACTTCTTCCTCAGAAAGAACACCCATGTGAATCTAGAGAAGTCATCTACAACCACTAAAGTGTAAGATTTCCCTCCTAAGTTTTGTACTGTAATGGGTCCAAAGAGATCCATGTGTAACAGATACAAAATCCTAGGTGAATCGCTCTTATTAAGTGACTTGAAACTATTTTTGGTTTGCTTGCCTAATTGACAAGCCCTGCAGAGTCCTTGCTTCTTGTAGGGGCCAGAAGGTAGTCCTCTAACAAGGTTGTCCATGGATAGCCTAGCAATGGTTCTAAGGTTTATATGCCCTAGTCTCTTATGCCATAACTCATTAGGTCTACAAATAGAATTAAACAAGCAAATATCTACTTCTGTTGAAAGAAAGTCTACTAAATAGATGTTACCTTTCCTTTTACCTGTCAACACAGTTGTGTTGTCCTCTGATTTGATCTTGCATAAGGATTTGCTGAAAGTCACTTGGTAGCCTTCATCACATAGTTGACGGATACTGATCAAGTTGTGCTTCAGTCCTTCCACATAGGCTACTTTCTTGAATGTGACTGTGCCAATTTGGACTGCACCATATCCTTTTGTCAGTCCAAAGTTTGAATCACCAAATATTACTTTAGGTCCAAGCTTGGCTTTGAAGGATGTGAAATTGTCCTTGCTTCCTGTCATGTGCTTGGAGCACCCACTATCCAAATACCATTGCTGGTTTGATGTTAGATAGGTCTTCACCTGCGCATAAAGCAATTTACTTGTTTTTGACCCAGTTTACCTTGGGCCTAGGTTGATAACCTTTAAATTCAGAAATAAATGACATCCCTGGTTGACTCTTATAACCTTCAGGATGATATCTCCTTGGAGGTTTTATCCATTCAGTATAAGGGTTAAATCTTTGGGATGAAGGACCCCTAGGATTGGATTTTGATTTACCTTTGAAAAAGTTTTCAAATCTCTGATCTCTGCCCGACGATCGTTGAGCTGAGTTCGACGATCTTGGGTCAGATCATCGAGCTCCATTCGACGATCGACTGTGGCAGAGTTCAGGGTTTAGAGATCGTCGACCTGAGCTCGACGATTTTGCCTGAGATCGTTGATCTCCGTTCGGCGATCGTCTAGCTCCGTTCGACGATTTCTGTTGAATTCTTGTTTTCTTAGGTAAGTCAGAATTTTTCCTAGCTACCTCTACAACTCCCTTACCTTTATTAGAGATAAACGTAATTGGGGTTGTTAGTACTATAGGTTGGCTGGATGAAGCACCCATGCCCTGTGTACTATTGAACCTTGAGTTCACTATGCTTGTGATGTCCATTAGCTTGATGCTTCTCCCATTAAGGGATTCTTCAAGCTTTTTAGCCTCTGATAGCTCACTTTTCAGTGAAGCTATCTGCTCCCTACAGTACTCCAACTCCTCAGAGAGTTTGAGGTTATCTGATTTTAAGGTACTGTGTTCAGACAATTGATTTCTGAGAGAAACGATTTCCTTCTCAGATTTTAATAAGTCTAAACATAGTGCTTTAAATTCATACTTAAAGTCCTCAGAATTAAAATCAAAAGAACATATCACCTGGTCCTTTTTAAATTGAGTCTCTGAATCTGACTCTGACTCTTCTGCATCAGAATTGTGTTGTGAGGCATTGATAGCCATCATGCAGAATTCCTTTTCATCAGCATCATCTTCATCATCACTTGAGCTGGATGAAGCTTCTGATTCTTCTTCTATCTCACTCCAAGTTTCAGCAACAAATCCCTTCCTTGTGTGTTTGTTCTTGCTGGAGGAGGGTTTGCCATTGTTATTCTTCTTAAAGTCCTTGTCTTTTGTTCTTTCTTTACTGTCTTTTCTGTACTTGTTTTTATTTTCGGCACAGTCGGGCACAACGTGGCCTAGTTTCCTGCAACCAAAACAGATAATCTCTTTGTTATTTGATTTGTCATACCTTGGCTTGTCATGCTCTTTGTATGATCTTTTCCTGAACTCCTTTCTGGCAATTTTGTAAAATCTTTTGGCCAGGAGACTTAGCAATTCCTCATTGCCTGTGACCTTGCCTTCAGGATGATCTTCAGTGGCTTTGAAAGCTATTGACTTTTCCTTTCTTGTGGCTGGTGAGGCAGTCTTCTATTTTTCTTCTCTATTCTTAATGAGCAGCTCATAAGACTTGAGCTTGCCCAAGAGAGCTTCAGTGGTGATCTCATTCAGACTTCTGGAATCCTTGATTGGCCAGATCCTTGAGTCCCAAGTGCTTGGAAGCACATTAGGATTTTGTCATTTAGCTCAGTCAATGAGATTTCTTTGTCCAAAGTTTTCAGCTCATTGACTATGAGACTGAGTCTGTTATACATGTCTGTTACTGACTCAGCTTCTCCTTTCTTGAAATTCTCATATTAGGTTATGAGGTGAGATCTTTTATCTTTTCTCTCATCAGCAGATCCTGAGACTATTTCAGATAGCTTGTCCCAGATGTCCTTTGCTGAGTTGCATTCAGCTACCTTTTGGAATATGTCATCAGAAATAGTCTGGGCTAGAATGTTCATAGCCTTTGCATCTGCCAATTTCCATTTCTTTATTTCTGCATCTGTTCCTGAGGGAGGTGGAATAGCACTTGTACTTGTGTTCTCTGGAGGTCTGGGACACACTGTCAAAACAGAATTGAAAATGTACTCATCAATAGAGTTCATGTACAGTTTAATCCTTGCATTCCAAAGTGCAAACTTAGATAGATTGCATACTGGAGGTCTGGTGCTAGCATAATCTTTGTTTTGGGACATGTTTTGTGAAGTGATGTTCCTAATAACAAACTTACAACAAGCAGATCTAATTGGAGGAATCTTTGGGTTCAGGTGTTAGCCTGTGCAACCACTGAGATGTGGTATTTTTAACCAACCTCCTTCTGATACCAATTGAAAGTGCAAGTTAGATCTGATATACTCTAGAGGGGGGGGGGTGAATAGAGTATGGTGCTTGCTAAAAACTTTTTACAACTGTTGTTGTATTCCTCAGTGAATAGGGAAGCAAATAACATAAAGTAAATGTATGTAAACACAGAACAATCACAGATCAATCACAAAGCAATCACAATCCACAGCCAGAAACAAAAGAAAGACAAGCAACTAGAAGACACAAGGAGCTATAGTGGTTCCCCAATCAACCTGGGTACATCCACTCTTCTACCACCCTAGGTATGAATCCACTGCAGGATGAGTTGATCAGGTGTCCTGGGCACCAATGAGATTTTGATAAGGTGCTCAAAAAGCAAACCAGATTTTTTGATAAGGTGTCTTGCCACCATTGAGTGTTGATAAGGTCTCAGAAACCAAACACAAACTTTTGAAGGGAGTTTGAAAAACCCTTTACAGCAGAGAGAGAGAGAGAAAGGGATGAGATGATCTTCTCTGTCAAGAATTAGAGAGAAGATAGTGGATGTTGTCAAAGCTCCCCCACCCCCCGAGATCTTGAGTTGTTCAGGAAGTGAAGCTTTGTAGTAGGGTGATAGGCCTTCAGATGATTTGATCTCCAGCAAAAGATGATTTCAGCAACAGCTGAAATGTGAGGTGTCTGGAGTCTTGAATGATGATGGCCTTTGAACACTTGAATCAAGAGAGATCTGAAAATTTCAGTTAGTTGATCTCCTTTTGTGATGTGTGTTCTTGTATGAATTTTTGAGACTGAGAATGTCTGCAACTCTCTTTCTTTCTCTTGTGTAATTGTTGTTGTTGCAGAATATGTGTGTGTAACTCTTTGAAGAGAATGAAAATCTGATTTTTTATTCTTTTGATCTGAACGAATATTTCTCTGTCCAATATAGTTGTTAGACTGTCATAAATGACTTCCTTAACTGCATTTGTCTTCTGGAGGAAAGTCCAATAAAACATTCCTTGAAAATTCCTTGAAACTTGCTTCAGATTAATTAAAAACGGCTACAAGATCTCTGACATAAATGCTGAGAATAATTCCACAACTGTCTGAATTTGAATCTTGAAAAACGTCTAACTCTTCAGAAAAACGTCGAACTGAGCTCCACTATCGTTGAACTGAGCTCAGAGACTGAACTTAGATAGAAACATAGATCGTCGATCTGAGCTCAACTATCGTCGAACTGAGCTCAGAGATAGAGAATCAAACTGGAGTCAAGATCGTCGATCTGAGCTTGAAGATCGTCGAATGGAGTTCGACGACTCGTTGAAGTTGTGCTCAGAGATTGTCGAATGGGGTTCGACGATTCGTCGAAGGGAGCTCAGCGATCGTCGAATGGAGTTCGACGATTCGTCGTACTGAGCTCGAAGAAATGACTTAGTCTCCAAAACTGAAATCTCTGGTCTTGAGGGCAGCTTCCAAACCTAACTACTAACCCTTAGACTCAATTCTAATTGACCTTTAGATCTATACAATGAGGTCAAGACATGTTTCCTAAGAGACATAGTGATTCTTGCCCAAATCAGTAATAGGGTGTTCCAACAGTATGATATGCCACTGCCCGACCCAAAGGCGAGCAAACCTCCCTCTAATACCAACTGTCACAACCCGCATTTTCTCACACATTTACATAATATCAGAGCACGAAAAAATATGTGTCGTGATGCTACGTCGTGCAGGGGATAACTGCACGCGCTTAGGCAAAATCTAAACTCGTGTTCGTTGAATAAATCATTATATTTTTATGCAGGTAAACCAGTTACAGGTTGATGGTCGTATCCCTCGGCACCGTGGATAAGCTAGTCCACATGAAAAACTATAATTTTATACGCAGCAGAAATACATAGTTAAGGTAAGTTGACATCCTACATGAGTAGAATCGTCCCCAAAGGACCTCTCATGGAATGCAGGACACTAGCTGACTCATAATATATAGAAAATAGCTTTTGTTACGTACTCGAGAAATAGTGCGCTAGTGTTTTAAAACATGATATGCATGAGATACATATACTATTACTATTAAGGTTGAACATAACTAACGTGCAACCTAGCATAAAACATTCCCAGAAGCAAGTAAACAACCTCCAAAAAAGGTAAAACTAGCATTCTTTAGTTCATAGTACAACACTAAAACAAACCATCAGTGGGCGTCAACAACCTAACACGAACCCACTGGTGGGTGTGTATGTCTATACAGAAAGAAGAAAAACTACCTCGCCAAAACGAGGAACAGCAACCTCTGCGGCAACAAGCAAGCTCCACCAAAAGAACACTAGCTGCTCAATCGGCTATCACCTGGACCTGAGGCATTCCAAAGAAACAAATACCTCAGAAAGTATACAAAAGAAATGAAATGGAGCATTTCATCCAAAAAGGAATACACAATGCACCAAGTGCAAGAGATATTAACATAGCCTACTACAACCTGCAGGAACAATCAAGCCAACATATGCCAAAATACCAAAAGAAAGAACAAATATAATTTGTGATGCATTAACAGTGGTAAAGTCATTACTCAAGGGCTCAACGGTGGCAGCCCTTAAGGTGGAACACACCAACAAAACAATAGCCCATATCGGGGCCAAAAGGTGTTCTCTACACCATAAAACAACCAGCCCATTATCCGGGGCCAAAAGGTGTTCTATACACCATAAAACAACCAGCCCATTATCTGGGGCCAAATAGTGCCCACCAGGCTCTACACCACACCACCCCTTATAGAGCCATCAGACAAACCACATGCCATACTTCACGATTCAATTGGCAAAACACGCCGAAATACACCAACAACCCGAAATCCCAATATAACCACAAACCTAAACGTTCATGCCAAGCAAATACGCAGCATAATCTAAGTTCCTACGTCATAGGTCTACCTTCAACCAAAATTTGGACACAAAAAAATGAATAACCCTAATTGCAACTATACCATAGCCATATAACCATAAGAGATGAAAGAAAAGAAACACTTGGCAAGGGCAAGAACACCACTTGCCTCAACCTTCAAGCACAATAGCCGCTATCACAGCTTTAGCACAACTAGTAGAAAAACCTGAGGTGAACAACATAGGAGAAAAAAACACAACTAAGAAGTTTGACAACCCATCTTCTTTTCCACTAATCCAAAAACAAAAAACGTTACCTAAGGGGCAAATCCAGAGCAGCTGGTCTCTCTTCCCTTTTCTCCCCTTGTACTCTCCTCTTTGGAAATGGAGAATGATAAGAAGAAGAAGAAGAATGAACACAAAATGGAAGGGGAAAGACTTAAATCACGGCCTGATTCCCAGGGAAGAAATTTGGTCCCTTGGATTAAAACAATAAGGGAATTGAACGGTAGCAAAATTTGCTGAAATTTCGCATTTCGGCCTTGACACGCCCTGTGACACGCCCGTGTCACAGGCCGTGTCACTTAAGCGGTGGGCAACCGCCTCACATCCAAACAATACACGGCCTGTGACACGCCCGTGTCACAGGCCGTGTCACTGGACACGCCTACCTACATGGCCGTGTCACTGGTCGTGACACAGCACCCAGCACCCAGCCAAACAACCCGAGAAGGACACAGCCTTCGGACACGCCCGTGTCCCAAGCCATGTCACCCTTACTCGACACTTGTAGAGCAAACTTCATCGAGCAAAGTTCGTCGAACACGGGACACGCCCTGTGACACGGCCGTGTCACAGGCCGTGTACCCCATCTCTCGACACTCGACACTCGTCGAGTGAATTTCGTCGAGTGAAATTCGTCGACACCGGGACACGCCCTGTTACACGCCAGTGTCATAGGCCGTGTACCCGGCTCTCGACACTCGACACTCGTCGAGTGAATTTCGTCGAGCGAAACTCGTCGACACCAGGACACGCCCGTGTCACAGGCCGTGTACCCCGGCTCTCGACACTCGACACTCGTCGAGTGAACTTCGTAGACCGAAATTCGGCGAACACACGGGACACGCCCTGTGACATGCCCGTGTCACAGGCCGTGTACCCCGACACGCCCTGGGACACGGCCGTGTCCCAGGCCATGTCACCCAAATTAGCTTCAGGTCTTTGATCTCTTACACCTTTCCCCTGCTACAGGAAACTACAGCCATACTCGTAACACCTAAGGAAAAACACTAGCAACCAATAGAGCATATCTGCATATCCATATGTTATAACTTATTACTCATGCTCTTCCCGAGCCAACCAATTCGGGTTCGAACAAACTACTCACATTACGACTCTAGTGGCGAAGCGAAATCAGCATCCGACAAACAAAACTTGGGCTAACCTTGCCCGAAGCCAAAACACAAGCATTCCCGAAGAGGCACCACCGAGTCACCAAAACAGACTCCAGCTTGCTAGGGAATCTTGCAAACAGGCTATCAACCTAGCCACTAATGGCCTAAAGAGCAAGATTACGCTCTAACAACAGCAAAGGCCAACGTAACGCCAAACAAAATTACACAAGGGCCATAAAAAAAACTGGGGGCGTTACAGTTGATGTATTTGCATGGAGCGCCGCCGAGATGCCAGGGGTGGGCACCGATGTTGCTTGTCATCGCCTCAACCTGGATCCCGCTGTTGCTCCAGTTTGACAGAAGCAGAGGAAGAGCGAGGCCATGCTGGCCGAGCCGATTAGGGAGGAGGTAGAGAAGCTGCTGGAGGCATGTTTTATCTCGGAGATCCAGTATCCAGGCTGGGTCTCCAATGTTGTAATGGTGAAGAAGCACGGAGGGAGCTGGCGTCTATTTATCGATTTTTCAATGTTGAATAAAGCTTGCCCGAAGGATTGCTACCCCTTGCCTCAAATCGACGTGCTAGTTGATTCCGCCGTCGGGTTTCCTGTGATGTGTTTTCTTGATGCTTTTTCAGGGTATCACCAGATCCGGATGCATCACCCCGACTGCCGGGACGTCTCTTTCATAACCAGCGATGGCTGTTATAGCTAAAAGATGATGCCCTTCGGGCTCAAGAATGCAGGCACGACCTACCAGAGAATGATGGATCAAATCTTCAAGGGGCAGAAGGGGTGGAACTTGAAGTTTTATGTGGATGACCTCCTCGTCAAGAGTAAAAGTGTTGCGGAACACATAACGGATCTGGGGGAGACCTTTGCCACTCTGAGGAAGTACAAGATGCGACTCAACCGGCCAAGTGCATCTTCGGTGCAGGAAGAGGGAAGTTTCTAGGTCACCTCATTACTCCCAGGGGGTGGAACCTAATCCAGACAAGGTGAAGGCCATTTTGGAGATGGCGTCACCAAGGGATCCCAAGGAAGTTCAAAGGCTGACTGGAAGGCTGGCAGGCCTCAGCCATTTCTTTTCCAAGGCAGGGGAGAAGTGCTCTCCATTCTTCAAAACCCTTCGGGGGAATCAGGAGTTCGAGTGGATGAGAGAGTATGAGGAGGCTTTCGGAAAGCTCAAGCAACAGCTAACCCAAGCTCCTCTCCTCTAGGGCCTGCGGGGTAATTAAGATCTCCTCCTCTTTATGGGAGTCCGGGCGGAAGCAGTAAGCTCGGTGTTGGTTTGGGAGGAAGGCAAGAGGTAGCTTCCTATCTACTATGTTAGTAGAGTGCTGCGGCAGGAGGAGACGAGGTACCCTATTTTGGAGAAGCTGGTGTTTGCTTTGGTGGTTTCGGCTCATAAGCTCCGTCCGTATTTCCAAGCTCACTCCATCAGGGTCATCTCTGATCATCCTCGGAGTATCCTGGATGGAGTGGAGCACTCTGGCAGGCTGGCAAAGTGGGCAGTAGAGCTTAGCGAGTTTGACATTTCTTACTCTCCAAGGGTAGCAATCAAGGCACATGCGGTGGCAGATTTCGTTGCCGACTTCTCAGCCGAGGTGGAAGGAGAGGAAGGCTCTTCTAGCACAGTGTCCTGGTAGATGTTCGGGGATGGGGATTCGGACAGATATTCCGTGGGAGCCGGAGTCATGCTCGTAAGCCCTCAGGGAACCAGGATTGAGCAGGCAGTCGAGATCCTTTTCCCGATTACCAAAAAATCAGGCGGAATACGAAGCCATGGTGGCTGGATTGCGTCTCGCCGAGGAGTTGGGAATTCGAGATATCAGGGCCTTCACCGACTCGATGGTAATCACGTCCCAGATCAGAGACGAGTTCGAGGTGAACGATCAGATTTTCCAATGCTACTTGATCAAAGTAAAAGGTCTGATCGGTGGGTTTCAATCTTTCTTCGTCGAGCACGTATCCCGAGAAGAGAATTTGAAAGCTGACTACGTTGCTAAGTACGGTCCCCGAGCCGGGGGAACCATGACTAAACTTTTCTGACCGTCCATCGAGGAAGGGAGATGACGAAGATCGAATAGAGGGCATCTTGGAGATATTCGTTTGTTTCTTTCCTGACAACAGGTCAGATTCCTGCCAACGAAGGATACCAGAGGAAGTTTCGTTATAAAGCTGCCTACGTTTTGCTTCAAGACGGAGAGGTCTACCGCAAGACTATCTCATGTCCTCTGGCTCGGTGCCTGTCAGAGATTGAAGTACCTCGTATCCTGGAGGAGATTCACTCAGGAGAGTGCGTCAGTCACTCAGGAACTCGCACTCTTGAACAAAGGATTCGAAGGTATGGATACTTCTGGCCCACCATTCGGAATGATGCGAAAGCCTTCTCAAAAAAGTGTCTTCAGTGCCAGCTCTTTGCGCCTCTTCAACTACAGCCAGCTCAGCACCTTCGCTCGGTCACTGCTCCATGGCCCTTCGCCATTTGGGGGATGGACTTGATCGGCCCCTTTCCTCAGGCCAGCGGACAGAGGAAGTTCGTGCTTTTCATGATCGACTACTTCTCCAAGTGGATCAAGGCAAAAGCTTTAGCCAAGACCACGTCGCAGATTGTGAAGAATTTCATTTGGGGAGAAATTACATGCAGGTTCGGGATTCCTCTAGCCATCGTCACCGACAATGTGACGCAGTTCTCCAGTTTGGAGTTAGAGAACTTCTGCAAGCAGCTAGGGACGGATCTTCGATTTGCCTCTGTGCATCATCCTTGCAGCAATGGACAGGTGGAAGCCGCCAACAAGTTGATCATCAAACTTCTGAAGAAGAAAGTCACCAACTTGAAAGGCAATTAGGCGGAGCAGCTCCCCTCGGTCCTCTGGGCCCTGAGAACAACTCCAAACTCGGCCACAGGGGAAACTCCCTTCAAGTTGTCCCACAGGTCTGAGGCACTCATCCCAGTGGAGTTCGAGGTTCGGAGCCCGAGAGTCATAGCAGCTGGAGATGGCGACAAAGAATGGTGCTTGTAGAATGAAGATGCTCAAAGACTCTCACTAAACTTCGTAGAAGAGCTTCGTGACTTGGCCTCCATCCGCCAAGAGGAGATCAAGCGGCGCATGGCGAAGCACTTCGACAAAAATGTCCGCCTAAAGCATTTCCTCGCCGCGGATCTGGTTATGAAGAAGGTGGACACCTCAGGAAGAGGAGCAACAGTTGGCAAGCTACATCCGAATTGGAAGGTCCCTTCATTATCCAGAAATCCTTGGCCACTGGAGGCTATTATCTCCAGGATTAGGTTGGAGAACAGCTGGGAGGTACTTGGACCAGGGATGACCTGAAAAGGTTCTATCCTTAGCGGCCAATGATGTATTTTGTTTGTACATGCTTTCACATATATACAATGTCAATTGTTTTGCTTCTGTTCATTCTTGTTTCATCTCAAGTTTTCTGGGAACTCAAGGTTTTGCTCCAGGATCGATCCGAGTAGTTGGCCGTCAACTTGTTCCCCCTAGATAACACAGTGCAGACGATGGACAATATCTCGGGATATAAGCGTCCTTGTAAGACCGGACCCCTGCATTGATGGACAAGATCAGCTCCCCCCTTGCATGTCGGTCTAGCTACCCCCGATTGCATCTCTCCTCCGACTGGAGGAACTAGCGGGAACAGGTTTGGACTCCAACCTCTCGGATTTGAGGAAGGATCAACCTTGCCAAGCTATCCTTTCGGGCAATGACCCTTCAGTAGCCAGAGAGCCAGGATAGACCCAAGGGAATATGTTAGTCGTGAGTGCGTCCAGGAGGACCCTCAGAAGAACATTGCCCCTCGCTCTTGCATTTACGCTCGTAGCCAGTTGGAAGAGCTGAGAGCGATCGCAGCGGTTAGATCGGGAATCGTGCTTTCGACCTGTTTCTCGTAGATAGCCCAGTTCGGACGATGGGATGATGCCTCGGGATATAAGCACCCTTGTAAGACCGGACCCCTGCATTGACGGCCGAGACCAGCTCCCCCCTTGCACGTCAGCCTAGCTACCACCGATTGCATCTCTTCTCCGGCTGGAGGAACTATCAGGAATAGGGTTGGACACCAACCTCTCAACTTGACAGCGGCAAGATCATTGTTTGCTTTTTGATTACTTTGTTCTCAAATGACATTGATGCGCTTAATCCGTTTTCAAGCTCTTGAAGCAGCAGGAAAAATGTATCAAGTCCTCATAAGTCCAAGTCCCTGCACGAACTCCTCTCCTGCATATTGGCTAATGACTTCCTCGAGTGAGACCAAGTTCCTTGCTGGAGTGATGTCGTAGTCCGAGATCTCTGTACGAGCTCCTCTCCTGCAGACCGACTACTTGCCTTCCCGAGTCAACCTACACCACTCTAGTTGAGCAAGGCTCCTGAGAGCTGTCGACTCCAATAATGTTCAAGTCATCGAGTGGCAGTTCCTCGTAAGTCCAAGTCCCTGCACGAGCTCCTCTCCTGCATATTGGCCAACGACCTCCTCGAATGATACCAAGTTCCTCGCTGGAGTGTTGTCGTAGTCCGAGATCTCTGTACGAGCTCCTCTTTTGCAGACCGACTACTTGCCTCCCCGAGTCGACCTACACCACTCTAGTTGAGCAAGGCTCCTGAGAGCTGTCGACTCCAACAATATTCAAGTCCTCAAGTGGCAGGTCCTCGTAAGTCGAAGTCCCTGCACGAGCTCCTCTCCTGCATATTGGCCAACTACCTCCTCGAGTGAAACCAAGTTCCTCGCTGGAGTGATGTCGTAGTACGAGATCTCTGTACGAGCTCTTCTCTTGCAGACCGACTACTTTCCTCCCTGAGTCGACCTACACCACTCTAGTTGAGCAGGGCTCCTGAGAGCTGTCGACTCTAACAAATGTTCAAGTCCTCGAGTTGCAGGTCCTCGTAAGTCCAAGTCCCTGCACGATCTCCTCTCCTGGATATTGGCCAACGACCTCCTCGAGTGAGACCAAGTTTCTCACTGAAGTGATGTCGTAGTCCGAGATCTCTGTACGAGCTCCTCTCCTACATACCGACTACTTGCCTCCCCGAGTCGACCTACACCACTCTAGTTGAGCAGGGCTCCTGAGAGATGTCGACTCCAACAAATGTTCAAGTCCTCGAGTAGCAGGTCCTTGTAAGTCCAAGTCCCTGCACGAGCTCCTCTCCTGCATATTGGCCAACGACCTCCTCGAGTGAGATCAAGATCCTCGCTGGAGTGATGTCATAGTCTGAGACCTCTGTACGAGATCCACTCCTGCAGACTGACTACTTGCCTCCCCGAGTCGACTATTTCCCACCGCCAGTTGAGCTTGGCTCCTGCAAGGTTTCGACTAACTACCACCCCCGGTTGAGCTCGGATCCTGCGGGTTGTCGACTACTCCCAACCACAAATCAGGCTCAGCTCCTCGCAGGACATCGGTTTTGGTAACATAAAGCATGCAGGAGCGGGTAAACCCTGTAGAGTATACGAGTAGGTATGGGCTAGTATGCGAGTATGAAATGACAAGCGTGCGAGTATATAATGGCGAGTATAGGTGCAAGACACAGGCGACTATTGGGATGCGAGCTATGAAGAGCGACTATAGATGTGCGAGTATTTATTATGCGACTATGAATGATGCCAACGCACAGGTAAAAGCGAGCTTATGAGCCTAGCGAGTATCATCATCAAGCAAGTATGAAAGCAGGAAAACACAGCGGTAATTCAGACTTATATTTATATTTTTTCAAAAATTTTACAGGTTACAAAGGTATCTATTACAAAAATATCGCTAACTGCTATACGCGAGTACGACAAATATCGGCGAGAAACTAGGACTCATCATCGCCAGTATCAGGCTGATATTCCTCATCTTCGATGTGAGCATCCTCTTCCTCGCCACTCTCCTCGCTCTCCTCCTCATCGATGTCGCTGCCACTGTGCCGCTGCTGCTGGAGCCCCGACGATGACGAAGGTATGTGATCTGGTGAGATTGTTGCCTCGACGATCACTCGTGGATAAGCTCATCCACGGTGAACTGCTTCTCCCCTCGTCGAGCTTCCCGCTGATCCTCAGCCTCACGAGCACAACGTTGCCGGCCGCATGGGCTATCTTGCGGCGAACCAATGACCTCTCCTCCCACAAGATGTGAGATTGCTTGATGGCATAGTGAGGGTTCGTCTTCCGGCCGTGGCTGAAGAGTAGAAGAACTCATGTCGGCTTCTAAAATGGCCAGGCGAGATTCCATCTCGGCTGTGTGAATTTGGGCTGCATCCAGATCAGCCTGAGATTTGGCGAGCTTCGCCTCATACTCAGAGAGCTTCTTGGCAGTTTCTATCTATCGGCAGCCTGTGACAAAGAACAGAAGAGTCAGCAAAAAGAATCCAAGTCTGGAAAAAACATCAACAACATCGCGCACAGGAGGCGACTTACCTCATAATCTCGCCAGCGGGCAGACTCCATGCCGAGATCAATCGCCTTCTTACTGATGATCTTCAAGGCCTTAGTCCTCTCCAGCAATCACCCTCGACCACGAAGGATTTGGGATTCTTGTTCGATGGCACACGCTCGAGCGAGCGGATGCCGGGGTTCTGGGCGTGTTTGTACAGCGGAATCGACAACTCGAAAGTGTAGCGGCACACGGCTGCGACAGTTTTCGGTGTCGACACTTTTGGCGTTCTGGCTGACATGGCACACGGCCTGCGGACTAGGGCGT